>SNQJ01S0012373.1:234388-248676 GCA_010110895.2 Picea sitchensis | reverse complement strand
ATGAGTTTAATAAAATTTTGGGACATTGTGCATCTGGGAATGATAAACGTTTTATCCTTCTCATAATATAGCTTTCATCAAAGTGAAATATTTTCCTTCTCATTTCTTTGCATTGTTTAGACTCGGTCAAAACATCATTTAGTCCACGCCATTTTCCTCTTAAGTAACAACAACCTTAAAATAAAGCACTTATAAAAATTGATTAGACATTTTTATGTTTTCTGGTAGCAAACCTACATTAGATTATTTGTGGGGATTTGGAATAGGTGTGAAAGATAACTTTCCAAAGATATAAACAAACATAGAATATTGAGTTAGGGAGCAGTGAAATCCACTTATTACATTTTGTCCTAGGAAGCACTTTTCACACAAGGGTCAATCACGAGGTCACATTAGGGTCAGCAAAGTTACTCACCCTGCTTTGTTGGTGTTAGTGTAAAGATTGCACGTATTATTGGGGGTCACTTGAGAAGAAAATCCTATGGGGACCTTCTCGAGTTGATTTCGGGTTTAGATACCCTGCCCTTGTGCGTGGATTAGACTGTCGACTACTTCCACATGCATCATTGTCGTAATTGGTAACCTTAGTGGCCTATCTCTTTAGATTCTTTACACAAGGTGACTATGGCAAGGAAAATCTTCACGGTACCTGGAATCGACGTTGGCCAAACTCACTTGGGCTCCTTGGAGGGTATACCCACGATTATGTGTGGGAGCTTGCACCAAGGTGTAAGTTCATTAAGAAAGTCATCAACGTAACATTTCCACCCGCTCTATCTCATCCCCTTCTTACATTGTTCTCGTGACGTTGGATTTCATCACCAACTAGTGCGTTCATTGTGAGAAGGTTTTATTTGTCTGCTTGCTTCCTAGATTTTTAGTGTGTGTTGTTTATTTTCCCTAGCATACTCTAGGTTGAATCTGTGTTTAATGTCGTCAGTTCCCGGAATGACCAATGAAGGAACCCCTTTTCCAAGGGAACCTTTTGTTTTTTCTTCTTATGGAAATGTTGGTCCTCCTTACATCGCTACTTTGATCCTTCTAGGTATCACAATTGGATAGTCGGTATGGTTGTTTTCCACTCTGATAATCCCGAATGCAGCAAGTTCTTCAGTTGTAAGCACTTCCCCCCAATAATAGCAACCTCATGTTGATCCTTTGCCTTCTTCACCAGTAAGATCTTCTTCACCTTCTCCGCTTGCAAGGTCTTCTTCCATTTCATCTTCTTCGTTGAGTGAAAGATGTAAAGCTAGTAACCCGATGGATAAGAAGAAGAAGAAAAGGAATATTGATAAGAAGAAAAATAAGAAAAGGTCCAAACTTCCAACCACTACCAAACATGTTGGAAAACCACTAGTCACTGATAATCATGCTAAGATTCTTGATGATGGCAAGATCACCCAAAGTACCCTTGCAAGCTTTGTAAGGGTAGCCATCTTCTTAAGGATTGACTTGGTCTATCCAATGTTATAGAAGCATGGTATACACATCCTCACCACCCCATGTTGTCAACCTCTGAATAAGATGTTGATGACCTCCCGTCAACTAGTCAGGATATCATTGGGAAGAAGAAAAGTAGAGTCAAGTTCCCGTGTAGGTTATGTGGAGGGAGTTGTCAAACTCACCTTTGCCCTCTTATGGACGAAGCCTCAAAATTACTGGAAGACATGATTGTTTCCCAACCTCAACTTCTAGTTTCTTACCATAGGCTTACTCTCAACCCACCTGTAGTTGATGGAATGATCAATCCAGTTCCTTCGTCGGTCATTATAGTTGATCAGGTAGTCAATCTAGTCATGTCCTTAGTTGAACCAGTTGACAAATTGGTCAATCCAATCCCATCTTCGGTTGATCCTACTCTCCCGTTAGAGAGTTTCACCCAAGTGATCAATCTGTTTCCATCTATCCACCCCATTCTCCCCTTGGAGAATGAAACCCAAGTGGTCGATCGGATCCCATCATTAGTTGATCCTACTCTCCCGCTAGAGAGTAAACTTGATACTGCCCATGTTTTTCTCATTGATAATAATTCTATTGTGATAGGGGGCATTCCTCCTTCTCATGTGGAACCCCCTCCAAGTAATGAGTCCATTATTTTTTATTAGGGTGCACTAACTGGACCTCGTCTTCCCTCTCACATTTATTTCAAGATTACAGTACAAGTTTGTGGTTGGGATGTTCCTCAGACGCTAATAGATGAAGGTGCGTCCATTAGTATTTTGTCCTCTATTGCTTGGAAAACTTCGGGTTGTCCTCAGCTTGTGCCAATTACACAAAATCTGTTATCTTTTAACAGAAGAACCGGTCAACCTTTCGGGACCCTTCCTCAGTTTACCATAACTTTGGGAGGGAAAATTGTCTTTATTGACGTCGCGGTAGTCCAATATCCCTTGGATTTTGATTTACTCCTTGGGAGATATTATGTCTATTCCATGAAAGCTATCGTGTCCGCTCTTTTTTGTGTGATATATTTCCCTCACGATGGAAGAGTTGTGACTATTGATCAACTCTCCTTTGTCGGTCCTGATTTGATTATCAACCCAACAACCTCGTTGAACAGTTATTATATGCAGATGGTATCTCCCCTACCACGGGTCAATTATGTGGTGTTGTCTCCCATGCTTTCAGCTACCGATGTAGATGAGCCTCTCACTATTAGCTCAATCTCTTATGACTTGGATCCGGTAGTTGACATGGTGATCTCTTCGGTAGGGTTATTGGAGCCTGACCTCCTTACCCCTATCACAGTCTTGGACATGTGTTCCTTCCAGAGTGTCTTTCTTCCATTGAGTGAATATCTCTTGGAAGCTATGACCGATTTTTGTTCCATGACATGGTTTCCTTCCAGAGCATTGTCCTCTTGGAATCCATGATCAAGAAGAGAGTTTTGAGCATGGTTTTATAATTTCAAGCTCATTAAAAAATGAAACCATCTTACGAGGACATTTTTGCATCTTTGTGGAAACCTTTTTAAAAAATGAAACAAATATTACAAGCATAGTTCTTCTCCTATGTCAATCTCGTTAAAAAATAAAACAGTCTGTCTCGAGCATAGTTCTTGTTCATGTGTCAAGCTCGTTAAAAAATTAAATAGATTTCCCCCCCTTCATCTATTGAGTCAAGTACTTCGTTACATATAGTATTTGAAGCTTCCTTTCCTCCGCCTATTCTATTGGATGAAATGAAGCTTAGGGGGAATGCTTATAGCCTCTAGACTTCATGCTGAAGTTAAGCCGCTAGCTTCTTAAGTTGGGGGCTAAGTACTAACCATTCATGGATTCTGCGTTGGGAAGTCGCAAGCATATTTTTCTCTGGTTCAAGCTTCTGTAAAAATGAAACCACCTACCTCAAGCATAGTTTCCTCAGGTTCAAGCTTGTGTAAAAATGAAACCAGGTCCAAGAATAGTTTTGTTTTTTTAAAGCTTGTGTAAAAATAAAATCTATCCCAAGCATAGTTTTGTTTTGTTTTAATCTTGCGTAAAAATGAAAACAATCTCGAAATCAGTATTTGTTCTTTCTCGTGCTCGTAAATACCTGAGAATCTAACCGAGTAAACTTTTATCAATTTTTCAGACTCGTAAAGGTTATACGAAAAAGGAACCCCCTGGAGTTCCCTTTAAGCTCTTTTTAGACTCTCTAAACATGAAAATATTGTCGAGCGATCTTGTTCTTTTCACGCTCATTAAAGTATTTGAATAAAATTTCTTTTGAGCAATAGATTATCTCTTTTTCGGTCTCACTAGACTATTTTATGAAAAGGGACATTTTGGAGTTTCCTTTGAGTGTTTTTCAGACTCTCTAAAAATGAAAACCATTGAGTTTACTTTCTTTGGACTCGTAAAACAAACATTGAAAGGCCCATATGGGATTGAACCACTCCTTCTTAGGTTTCGTTAAACATACTTCGAGGGACTCATCCGAAAGATGGACTTACATTACAAGCATATGTTATCCTCCTCAAGATTGTCTAAAAATAAAGAGGTACTCTCCAGAAATGGTTGGGGAAAATTTGGGAAATAAATGTATCTAAACCTACATTCTATGGAAGATTATCCTTTGAACATGACACCCTTTCACTCACTTTGTGTCTAGGTTGTAAAATCCACTTGTCTCTTGATCATACTCCTTTATAAGATTACATTTTGGTCTGTGCTCCCTGTTGTTGAGTCAGTTTTGCGAAGATAATTGTCATGTCGTCAATATGTTCAAAGAGAAGTTCAACCCAGAAAGCATTCTATTGCGTCAGCCATTTCTGTAGTCCTTAAACCTTATATTCTGTCAGCCATCCCTGAGTCAGTCCTGAATCACTTGTTACTCTGATATACAAATATTTGTACATGTTTTGTTTCATTGATGGGGGATACATTAAGGCCCTCTCGTGACGAGTATTTTCCTGCCGACTCCAACTCATTATCCAGGAATTAGACTTAGAAACTAATTGGTACCTTGGAACTTGCATGCCTCAATGACAGGTTTCCTCGCTTTCAACAGTGGGTTTTCATTATTGACCCCTGATAGGAAGATTCCACCAAGTGTTCGACTTCAGCTCATTAATTCACATTTGTTGTATTTTACTAAAGTACCTTGGGGTTCATTGACATTAATGGTGATTTCCCTCACACTTGTAATGGTATTCATTAACGACCGTTAATCAAGTGGTTTCTATCATGTTTGACTTCAGTACATGTATTCACATGGTTAGATTCATACTATAGAGTGGTGGAGATGAATATCCTGAATCTTTTCTGACAGATTCAAGTTACGTTGGAGTATATTCATATTGTATTATTGCATAGATCCATAGTGTATATCTCATGGCTATGTTCAAATTTGATTCTTTAACACATAGATCCACAGTGTATTTTTGGTGGCTATGTTCAGATTTGAGTCATAATGGCATGGATCCACAGTGTATGTTTGGTGGCCATGACTTGTCTTACTTGACATGGATCCTTGCATGTCATCATTTATGCTTTGAGTCGTTTGTATTATGAGTATGGGAATTCCTACCTTAGTGATGAAGATGTTATTGTACTATATTTCCTTGTTTGTTGGCAGGTTTCCGACCGATATGTTCCTTGTTCCCTACACACACTCGAAAAAGTATTTCAGCTATCACTCTATTCTAACTTCATAATTCGGAGGGATTACTGTTACAGATTATTTTTTTCACCTTTATGACCGTTAATGATGTAAACCTATCCTTTGTCTGTAGAAGGATCAATGGCCTAAATCCCTGAAGAGAATGAAGACAATTTTTCCCAGAAAGGTGAAACGAGTTTTTATCTTGTAAAAACCTTATGAAGAGGGATCGTCTCACTTTGTTCAATGTTAAGGGTGTGATGATCTAGGATCTTCGTAGGATACACCATAGTGGTCTACAATGTCATCACAATTTTCTCAGTATTAAGGGTGCAACAATTTTTTGTACGAAGGAAAAAGATAATCTTCTCGATCCTTCTAGAAGAGAAGCTTCGAGGGTGAGTTGGCCTCTGATTGGTTTGGATCTGATTCACATCCCTTATATCATGGGATCATCCTAACCTCCTCACCCTATCCTTTTTCATCTTATAAAAAGAGAGGATTCTCATTGGGAAAGTTAGCTTGATTGGGTTTTTGGATTTATCTTGGAGCTTGATTAGTTTTTGGGCCTATGGTGGTTGTGAGCTTTGCTTGGTCAAGATAAATTGTAAGTGACTTTAAAATATACAGTATTATAAATTGTGAAGAAGAAGTGTGTGGGAAGAAAGTAACTGTTGGAAGGGACCTTACAACATCAAGGCACCTGGTTGTATTCTCCACTTTCCATTTTAATATAATGCAACAATACATTTCTTCCCTATAAAGGTGTCTTGAATTTTATTGTATAACTCCTTGATCCTATACATAGAATTCATTAGAATATATATATCTGTGTTCTCTCTCTCTTTTTTGGTTTGTGATTCTTAAACAGGTTCACCATCCCACAAATCCTCTTCTCATAACGACAAGGACGACACTAGTTAGGATCAAGCATCATTTAAAAGGTATGGCACTTGTCCTTCTCTAAACTAGTTTATATGACAATGAAGTCTAAGGTGAAGTTTGTGTTCTGTCTTGTTTTGTTCTAACTTCCTGTGGGAGTTAGGGAGATTATTTTGTGTCTGCACTTGTCGATTTTTCCGATAACATAAATGATGCCAGAATGACCTTTTTTGAGTAACTTTTCCATGCGGTGGAACTGATGATCTCTGGAGAACCTGTTGTAATGCCTTGGAATTTATATTGTTGTCCTTCATGTTGGAATTGCATAGTTTAATATTTAAAATCCATGGTTATGGGACTGAGAGTGTGTATCCATTCAACACCAAACTCAATGTTACAACCACCCATGTCAATAGAAAACATGTGAGATTTCAGGTTATACTAACCAATTTGTATGCGTGAATTTTCATAACTACCCCCAAATTTCATGGAACCACAATTGGAAATCATGATTTGAAAATTGTCGACACCATGGATATAGAAATTGATTTCTTCAGGAAGGAAACAATGAATGAAATTATGAGTATTTCCACTATCAACTAGAATGGTGACTTTCCTGTGTTATATGTAACCAATCAATTTGAGGGCTTAGGGAGGAGAAAATCCAGTGAGAGAATTCAGAAAAATCAATGGTTTAACTTCGGGAGGATTAGAGGGAGATATAATATCATATACTTGGGGTAGCACTGCCTCAGGGGAAACCTCAACATCTTCATCAAAAACATCCTCTGAAATGGCCATAATTGTTTTTTGTTCTTTACACTTGTGCCCAGAAAAACATTTCTCATCACAATCATAGCAAAGACTCTTGAGTTGGCATTCAACCATTTGCACCGGTGCTAATTTTTGGACCTTGAGAGGAGTGGTCAGAGAGGTGGGAATGGGGGGTCTAGGGCGAGGAATAAAAGTGGGTTTTTTGTTCTGGGAAAGGATGAGTTGTTGTGCCTCCTTGGCACATTTAGTTTCTTCCAACCAAGTCTTTGGGTGAGCCATGAGGATCTAGGCTCAAATTTCATCCTTGAGGCCATTGATAAAGCATTCCTTGAATAATGAATCAGTCATCCCCTCCGTATGGAAATACAAGTGCTCAAAGGTAGCGATAAAATCTTCTGTGGTTCCAAGTTGTTTTAACTTGGTCAAACAACCTAAATGGTGGGTGTCGATGACAAAGTATTCATACAACTCAACAACAAATTGTTTCCAAGAAACATACCCTTGGCGTACATTTCAACACCATTTACACCATTGCCATCGTTCCGGATCCAAATAGAGAACATTGTAACGAATCTTAGTCAAGTCATTAGTAATGACATGCAGGGAAAAATAGTGTTCCATCTAAGTGATCGAGGTTGTTGGATTTGAGCCATCAAATTTGTTCACCTCAACTCTGGGAATACGGGGGTCATGATTGGAATGAAATTTCATAGGATTGGAAGATTCAACACCTTCGACTTGGGGTTTTGGGCCAGAGGAGGAAGGACTCTGGGATTGGGTCATGAATTATTTGAGATTGGAGTGGAGTTCGTCCATTCGACTATTGACCTGGACCTGGATGTGGTCCACTTTGGTATGAATGGAAGTAATGTCATTATTCGCTTTTTCATGAATGATAGTAATGTCATTATTCAGTTTCTAATTGGTTTCTTCTTAGCGAACGAGAGGCATTAGGGTAGGAGGAGTGGATCCAATGACAAAAAAGAGGATAAGTGATATATACCACTACGATCATGGAAACAAGAGGAAGCCAATGGGATAAGTGGGAAATAAGTGTGTTGGGAAGGGTATGGGTCCACGGTGTAAAAATAATCTTCAAAATGATAGGTATCATAGCGATCAAGGATAAAAGGAGAATCCAATGGGATAGGTATCAAATAAGGGTGCGAGTAGAACCCATACTTGTTTTTATTACTCCTGCAGAATTATACTTCGACTTGAATAATATTGTAGTGTCGAAATGCCCAAATTCTTAATAGAAAAAAAATGTGTAGTAATTTTGCAATGAGAATGCAATAGGAAAGGTTGTGCAACCAAAATATCCTTTATGTTCATTGTCTGGTATGTTCCACCCATGTTAAGGTTTGCAGGGTGCCTATGGACAAGGGTTTGACCTGTACTATAGCTCTCTGATATATGTGCAGGGTTGAATAGTAGTACTCAGTCAAATATCTCAGGGTACCAACTATGGAGACTCGATCATACCCATAGTTGTACTACCTAATTACCCAGGTACTAAAGAGTATCTTCCTGAGTATTGTTCTCGGTGGCACTATATCATTCAAGTGGTTGATTGATTGATTTAGGGATGGTTTCAAGAAACCTATGGGACTCCTGATATACCTATCAGTACGTGGGAGTGATGGTCGTGTACATTTTTTGTTTGATACAATACTACTCGAGGGGTACCAACAAGGGTTACAGAGGTTTCCAACAAGGAAAAAATTTGGTTTCTAGGAAACCCCATGAAACCATCTGTATTTCCTGTGTGTATTCTTCCCCACCATAGTTTTACCTACTAAATGACATATCTTTGTTCTTTAAAGACTCTGACAATACATGTCTCTACTCTAGAAAAAACATTTACCCGCAATTCCTACCAAGGAAAGTTCTCTCATACCACTTGTAAGATACCACATGTAATATAATATGAAAAAACATAAATATTCAGCGGATATCAATGGAACAACAAAATATTGAGAAGAACACTACCAGAAATAATACCTTTATTCAAAGAAATCAATGTTCGCTTGCCTCTTCGAGGGGGAAACCTCTAGTAGAGAAGACCTCTATTACAATAATTGTCAAGACAAAGCTTTCTCATGCATCCTACTCTTATTTATACTAATTTTATCTTCTAAAGAACATTCTATTGGAATATATTTGTATAAGCGGAAGCTTCTGTTAAGTATTCCTGCATTGACTTGTTCACATTTATTAAATAGGACTTATTAACTAATGTCAACCTTTATTACATGGAAAATATATTATTATATATATGTGAGGGGTTAGGGAGGTTAGGTCCCTAACAAAAACTAAGGAAAAAAGAAGAAATTCAAGGGCACCCCTCAAACCACTCCTAGAGTTCCACCCCCATGTGCACTTTGTGACACATCGGGCCACCCCACTAATTTATGTCCACCCTTCCAGAATTACAGAACCTGGTCCATATCCCCAAGGAAATGTGATTTGATCTCATACTATTCGTTTTGAATTTTTGTATACATCAATAAATTTATAAATTCATTCCATCAATAAATTCATTCTTTACAACATGGAGGCAACGCGACCATGGGTTGCGTTGTATGAAGAGAAAAGAAGGAAACGTGACAATGACTTGAAAGCATTCAAACGATTGAATGGTAGAAGCATGCCTTATCCTGTTCATTTAAAAGAAAATATGCCAAAAATATGTCCCCATAGTTGGGTGGTTGACCAGGTACAAGAGAAATATGTGGTGTTAGATCATGCAACCCACGTGGAGAAGATATGGATGCACTAAACATTGGGATCAAGTACAACAACTCTGTAATAACCTCTCTGAGTACCACATTCAATTTATAATATTGCACATTTGAATTGTAATACATGTATTATGTTTTTATTAGTGCTTGGGTTATTAGACATATGACATTGTCCTTTGTTCACATTTTTATAGGTGCATTTGTTCCTATCTATGTGGGCATATGGACATCATTTTCACACTGAGTATTCTAATGATGGAAACATCACACAAGATTGTGGAATGGAGGTCGAGTTCGACCAATATATTCATGTTATCCAAACCTCATATAGGGGAAGATATGTTACATTGGAAAGATACAAGAGATCATGCAAGTGGAATTATCATATTTTCAATGTGTTATTTTTTGTTGCAAGTGGTGGGATACCTTCGACTAGAGAAATGTAAAGGAATATTGTTATAGTGGGCTAATATGTATTAACTCTAAAAAAATGTGAGTTGAAACTAAGGAGTTTTATGTTTTCTCAAAACATAGCAACTAAGTGTTTTTTTACCCAAATATGTTGGATGGGGATTGGTGGTTCGTACTAAGACATGATCTGAGATATAAACATCTTTTTTAGAACAGCAATATTATAATCCCAAGCGAGGAAGATAATTGGGGTGATGGCAACAAAGACTGGTATGTAAATGCTTTGTTTCAACATTTGTATTGTGGATCTGTCATTTTATTATGGGTATCTATAATGGTCAATTGTGTTTTTCTTCTGACTTCATTTTATGAAAAGTTAACAACTATTTACAAGCACCAGATTGAAAATACATTAAATAATACAAGCATAAGATGTGGTTTTGATATATTTGTATTGTCATATTTATTATTTATTATGGAAAATTTATGTTATATTGTATTAGCATATGTTTATGTTAACCTTTGAATTATTAAGCATTAATTAAGATATCACAAAGTTGGTGGCATTTTTGTATAATACAATAGTAAATATGTATTTTAAAGTATATTATATTTTTTTTAAATGATTAGGAGATCAGCATGTTGTGTTAGAGAGAGATAGGGGGAGAGAGGTAAAGAAAAAGCTTGGATATAAATAGTTACCATGGAAGCCATAGATTGAAAACAAAGAATGAAATTCATTATTATTAATGAATTTGTTTTCATATTTAATAATTTAAATTTAATTAATTATAATTTTTAAATAATAAAAATTATTAAATATAACTATTATAAATATAATGAGTAACTATTATAGTTTTATCATTAAAATAGATTAAAAAAATAACATTTAATGTGAGTAATTATTCAAATTGTTTTTTTCATGCTTAACCAAATTCAATATTTGCATACATTTTAATACAAAATCAATGAAATACATTAGTTAGCATATTTTTTTAATAGAAGGTTCAACTAATACTTACATACGTTTTTAATAGAAAATTCATAAAGTTATTTATATAATAAAATTTTGCGAAGTCATTTCATGGAAAGTGTATAGATCAAAATTTATAATTATTCTTTATATTTAATATTTTAAATTTAATTAAATAGATTTAATATATTATCAAAGTTGGATAGTATAAATTAATAAAATATTTGGAAAAATAAAATATAATAATTGTGAATTTAGTAACCAATGATATTATAACTTTGTCTTGTAATCTTTCAATAATAAAAGTTTAAAAAATAGCATTATTATCGCATCATCATTGTTGGGTATGTGTTATATTCTTTGCACGATTAATAGTGTCTATGTTGCATCGACCACACAAGGGAATTTGAGGGGAGGTACAGGGGGGTGAAATCCCCCCGTACGGGGGTTTGGGAGCAGTGCCCCTGAGAAATTTTTTTTTTGCCTCGAGAAACGTGCAACATTTTTGCCTCATTTTTTGTATTGCCTCGATTTTCATGTCCATTGTTGGGCGGTTTTTCGGCACATGGTTTTTGTTGATGGTTTTCTATTTCCAGTTAAGGAATTAGGTTTGTTGACTAATCCAAGACATTGGGTTAGGGTTTTGGATGTCGTTGGCTCCTATATGTATATTGTATTGTAAACAATGTATCACTATGAATGAATATAAAATATGTTGGTTTTCCCGGTTTGGGTTTCTAGGAGAAAAATCTCTATGTAATGTTTGTATTTTCCATTGTATATTTTTTGTTCTTTTACTGAAAATCTATTTGCAGTAAATATTGTGCAAGGTTAAAATCTACAATCATCATTATTATTAGTGAATAGTCATATTATAATGTTATTATTACAATATATGAAAAAATAAATAATTATTCAAAACAATCATTTCACTCATCATATTTAAGTATTTTAGTTTCTAAATACGTTTAAACAACATATTGTATCTTGATGGACAACAAACAATTCACCTTGAAGAAGAGTTACACATTATATGGCATTAATGGTTATAACTTTTTGCAATCACAATCCAAATTAAACGATTTCATAAAACTAAAGTTAAACATTATATGGAAACTATAAATTTAAATGAGTGATACAACTAAATTTAATTCAAAAACAGAGAAATCATTAATAATGTTAATCATTAGCATACTCATAATAAAATTTATCAATCAAACAACAAAAACCACAACATTATATGAAAAACATAATATACATGAGCAATATACATGTCAAACATACATCTCAACAAAGAATGCAATAAACATGTCATATATACATCTCAATTCAAATATAAAACAATCAATAGACATGTCAATTAGTTGTTGATTATTTGGGTTGGTTGTCATTGATGTCAACCCTTGAAGAAACTATGGTAGCAAATTTTGGTAGCACAAAGGTTTGGGTAATGGACCCAAGTTTGTTTGATGGATAATGGTATGAGTTTTGATATATTTGTAGGTAAGACTATTCCATATGGATATTACATGTCATGCCATTTCCGGTGGTATGTGGAACATCACATAACTCCTCATGGTTAGAGAGTTATGGCCATGTGAATTTGGAGAAAGGTTTGGGTAATGCACCCAAGTTTTTTTTATGGATAATGGTATGAGTTTTGATATATTTGCAAGTAATAATATTCTATATGGATAGTACATGTCATGCCATTTCCATTGGTATGTGGAACGTCACATAACTCCTCACGGTTAAAGAGTTATGGCCATGTGAAGTTGGAGAACCCTCATGAGTCATCTAGAAACCCCAAAAGGTCAAAGTAGTCAAAGTGGTTTAAGAGATTTTAGAAGGTAAATAATAAAGCGAAGTGATGAGTGTACTATAAGTCAAATTGAATACAAAAGAAAATATTTAAATAATAAAGTTAATGGAGAAATTACTAAGTGGACAAGTGTTTAGAAGTGCGTTAACCCTAAAATAAGGAAAGTGGGTTAAGATGGTTAAAAGGTAACCCCTTTAGGAAGCTACATGAAAGTATAAATAAGAGAAAAGGCTCTCTCATTTTAATCACGCTTGAGCATATTGAATATCTACAAGTGACTGAGGTAACCAAAGGATATCTAAGCTGAATTCAGAGGGAAGGTGAAATAAATTCAAGGGAGGCTAAATTCTTTTGATGATGCTTTCTAAGGAATGTTATTTATAGGTCATCTCACTATTTTCGCAATAACTTTTTTTCTAGAATGATTCAGACCGTGAAATTGGGAGGCCATTGAGGAAACATATCCAAATAGTTGTGAGCTTGTGGGTCATTGTATGTTTGGAGTTACACCCCGTGGAAAATAGGGTTTGTGGCTAGTCCTAAAACTAGTCTAAAACAGGTGTTTCGGGTAAAAACGTCATAACTTATTCATAACAGATCCAAATTAAGTAAGACAAAATGTATTGGTTAGAGTACAATATTTAGTATTATTTGTACAATTTTTAGGTCCATACAACAAATATTTTGTGCGGGGCATTCTCTACAAGTTCTCTCTCTAGAATAAGCCAGAATTCAACAAGGTATGCCATTTTTGTTATAACTCCTTTTCTGAGAGGTTCCAAGTAGTGAAATATGGAGGAATTGCAAAAAAGACACTAAAGAACATTGTGTACCATTTTTAGATCTTTATTCATTACAGGTACATAGTTATGATTATTGCAAGTTAGGGTTTTTGACTAATCCAAAATTAGTCATGTGAGACTAAAGTAAAGTTTGATGAAAAAGTTAGTCTATTGTTGTTAAAGTTAAGGAAGGTTTGCAGGTATGTGATCATATACACCAGGTCTATTAGAGAGTTACAAATAAGATTTTGATGATGAAATTAATGAGGGATTTTGGTTGAGGTACATGTTGGGTACATGGTTGAGATAAGTAGTTGATGAGTTGGAACATACATGAGGTGTATAGTTGATGATGTTGGTACATCTTGATGATTCATAGTTTATGTGTATTTGATGCATGATTGGTACATATTTGGTGCATGGTTGATGCACTCGTTGATGGTACAGGTTGAGGTACAGGTTGGTTCATGGTTGATGCACTTGTTTATGGTACAGGATGATTACAGGTTGTTTAGTATAGGTTGATGCATGGTTGATGCACTTGTTTATGGTATAGGTTGATTACAGGTTGATTGGTATAGGTTGTTACAGTGGTATATCTCACAGTGATAGTGTGACAATGGTTCCATCATTCTACTTCTGTTGGATTACTGAGAGGGGGGATGAATCAGTAATAGTGTAATTATAATCTTTTTTCTTCAAATGTTATATCAATGTAGAATTATTATCCAATGATGAGCAGTAAGAAATAAACAATCACACACATACACAGTACACCAGTGTTTTACGTGGAAACCCAAATCAGAAGAAAACCACAA
>SNQJ01S0012373.1:209022-234378 GCA_010110895.2 Picea sitchensis | reverse complement strand
TGGCCATAACTCTCTAACCGTGAGGAATTATGTGATGTTCCACATACCACCGGAAATGAAATGACAAGAACTATCCATCTAGGATATTTTCCCCGACAAAATCACTTTCCTTCATCTCATTATTCCACAATTAAGCATGGGTTATCTTATTCCACAAAGCGTCTTCCTGTGAGGGCTTTCACCATAAGGGGACCACTTTGGAGTTCATCCATATTTACTTCTTATCAACAATTACAAAACAATAATGATTCATATTTACATCAAACAATATTGGTTCCATTAGCCAAACCTTTGTGCTACGGGTCTTTCTTCAAGGGTTGACATCAATGACAACCAACCTTAATCAACAACTTCTACGTGAGGGTGGTTGGATGGGGCAAGGACAATTGATTGTAGCCACCTTCCGGTTGTAGCCGGAGAACATAGGGGGTTGTGGCCTCCTTCTAGTTGTAGCCAAATAATTGGGGAGTTTGAACTTCCCTCATGTTGTAGCTTGAGAAATTAGGGGGTCGGAGCCTCCTTCCAGTTTCAGCTGGAAAACAAAGGAAGTTGGTGCTTCCAATGAATGTAATTCTTCAAGACATATAAGAAAAATCATTATGTGGTTTTCTCCCTCTTTGGATTTCCACGTAAAAACATCGATGTACTGTGTATGTGTATGATTGTTCATTTTTTCATTGTTTATTTACTCTGCAATTATTGTATGATAATGCTACATTGATATAACACTTGCATTTTATGGTGAAAAAGGATTAAATTGCTCTATTATTGATTCACCCCCCCTCTCAATAATCCAACATCGGTACCACTACTAGCTAGGTCCACCATCAAATCCATATGCATCATTGTCTCTAATACCATAGGTAGAAGTTCTATCAAAACCTATGTCAGAAAGAAATGTCAACAAAAGTAAACTATCAAATGTCTCTTTATCAAGATCATCCTGTGTAGCAGTACCTGATGTGAACATAGTGTCTGAAGCATCAAAATCTTGTGTCACATGTGGAGGAGGAGAGGGAGGAGGAGGATAAATGGATGAAGACACATGTTGAGGAGAAGGATAAGGATCAGTGGATGGTGACACAAGTGGAGGAGGAGGAGGATGATCAATGGATGGTGATGCATGTGGAGGAGAAGAAGGAGGATAGGTGGATGGTGCATACACATGTTTAGGGGGAGGAGGAGGAGGAGGAGGAGGAGGATCATAAATGGATGGAGCAGACAAATGTGGAGGTGGAGGAGGAGGATCATACATGGATGGTGCAGATACATGTGGAGAGGAAGAAGAGGGATTGATATATGGTGTAGACTCGCGTGAAGGAGGAGAAGGAGGAGGAGGAGGAGGACCATGTGGTGGAGTAGAGGATGTTGATGGGTCTAGTGATGAGCCAGATGGAGTAGAATCATGGGAAGGATCCTTCAACCTCTCGATGAGGTTGACGACATTAACAATATGATGCATCAATAACGTCATGTCATGAGGCAGATTCATCCATATCTTAAATAGATAGGGTACTCATAATATGTATCTAAATAGTATGGGTGCCACTCTATGATTAATCATGACACCACATAGGCGATCTGCCACCTCTATCCAAACTCTCTGATCCGACCTACGTGGCATACAGGATCTATGTGTTGCAGGTTGGTCCTATGCCTCCTCCATCTCCTCATCTCGTTGGGGAGGCTCATCCCCAACATGTGTTCCAATATCTGCAAAACATTAGATAATAATAATAAGATAATTGAAACAAAATGTTACATCAAATTACATGTGCATTAAATAAGACATGAAAATATGCAACTAGATTTATCAAAACATAACGATAATATTACCTCTCTGATCTAGTGGCTTGGTTGTTGTAAATAGGATGTTTGGACATCCTCTCCAATCCATCCCCACGTACGGGTATTTTACACTATCAAGGACAAGATTGTCCTCTCTAGCCAAAAAATCACATACATCCCTACCTATCGGAGTACACGGTAACTCCAACTAGCCCTTATTGGGAAAAACCTACCCCCACATGCGCAAACACACATCAAACATACGCCTAGAAGGAAAGTGGAGTATTGTTGGTTGAGTGGCATGAACCCTCTCAAAAAATAATGTAAATAACTCTGATGTGAACAGGAAGAATATTCTCCCATTAAAAAAGGCATGACAGGATCCAATGCAAAATAAAATTGTCTCAAAAAAATATGTGACCACCTAATCAGTCAAGGCCTCTACACTAACTATCTACATAATGTATTATAGGGAAACTAATGCACTTCCCATCAAAGCTAGAGTGTGACGGTGTCGATATAATAAAACACATGAACCTAACCTCCTCTCTATGAAATGAACTCACCTGCACCTGACCACCAGGAACCTGGAATTCCAAAGGTGAAATAACATACAGACTAACATATCTTTGCACATATTCCAGTTGGGTCTCTCTTGCAACACTAGGTGGTATATCAAGGAACTGGGGCCAATCCTCCCCCCTCCTAGACAACCCAGTGATGAATGTTTGTCGACCATGATCCCAACGAAAAATCAATTGTTGTAACAACAAAGAGTTCCCCCAAGGTATGTTCCCTCCTCATAAAACTTGAGGAGACCAACATCCATCAAAAGGGAATGCGTCAACTATGAAATAGGGTGATCGAACAACTCCCTATCCCTCTATCTAGCCTCCCACTCACATACACATGTGTACGTTTGTTACAAGGAAAATCTCTTTATGGCTAGGGTGAACCACAACAAACAGGTATGACTGTAGAAATCAATTTAATTCCATCATATTTTATATAAACTAATGTGAAAGGGAGGTAATAAAGAGGCCTACCTCATCTAAACGTTTTATGATGTTCACCATTGAGCACTTCGACCCAAATCTTTATACCTGCAACAAGTTCTCAACAAACAAGCAAAGAAAGCATATAGTGATAATATAACATGTTAGCACATTAGATAGCATAATCCATTAATATACAAAACAAACATGCCCGTGGATCATAATACATATATTTGCAAGATATCAATTAGACGAGAAAGGAGTATTTCTATTAATAAATTATCCGCAGAAGTGAAAATATTATAGACTTCTGTGTCGGCATGGTTTGGAACCAAGAAACTGAGTTCCTTTCAAATGGGCCTCCACCACTTCAATCCTCCACCAAAGGCAAGCTCATATAAGGGAGACAAAGAGGTTATCCATCAATAAGGGAAGATCTTGGGGGTTGAACAATGTGTTCAAACTTAAAGGACAGAGGTATGTAGACTCAATATGAAGTAAATAATTTCTCCAGAGTAACTTTGCTCTCAAAATTGAATTCTCTTTTTCTTTTCCATAGCTTGGAATTGGCTTCTTTATAGTGTTCAAAATGCAACGGAAGGGTCGAGTTAGAACATTTCCAGTATATGGAAGGCCAAGGATCAGATATATCCTGTCGTGACATGGAAACCCGACATTTAATTTTGATTTTCTAGCACAAATACCGATGTACGCGGGTTGCAGTGGAGAAGCCAGCGCATACGCTTGATGTATAGCTTGCAAGGTGCATATAACTGGAAAAATATTTATTTTTGTCTCTGGATTTATCAATCAGGGAAAGAAAGTCTGCATGGGGGAATGGAATAAGCCCCTCTCTACAATTGCATAGGGTGAGGAAAATATTTCTTTAACATATGCCCCCTAATGTGTGAGGTCAGAGGAGAATCTGCGATGGTCGAAATACATTATAAATAACCCAGAAGTGGAGTGGTAGAGAACCAACTGGATGAACTCAATTTCTCATTACATTCTGTACTGACTTTGCCTACATGGATGCCAAAATACACTGCAGATCCATGTGAAAATATACCAAAAAAGTGTCTGTGGCCATGAATAGGCAAATACAAATGCAGTTACATGCCAAAGGTTGTCATAGTCACAAACAAGGCCCAGTAGAACCAGTCTCAAACAATCAAGCTGGGAATATCTGTATACCATGGAGTACAATCTAATCTCCCATGATCACTGAAGTCGTATAGGTACTGGTCCAAAGGAAAAGGAAGCAACAACTCGGGAAAGTTGCGGCCACATAGTGATGTCTTCAAGTCTTCTACACAATCCGCCAAAGGTGCAAGTCTACATCATGTGAAAAAAAGAGTTGAGGTCAAACACAATGAGACATTGTTTGATTACCGGTCATTGATGTCTACCGTTAAAAAACGCGAGATAGCCTACCGACAATGAAAGTAGGCATCAAGGCATTGAGTACATTCTTACAAGTGTGAATAGAGGAGTCGGTGTCAAATGCCTGAAGAATCCATCGATCGGGATACATTGATGTATTCCCAACTGTCGATGGCGAGAGAGCCTGCCACTAATGACTGCAAGACTCAAGGTACTCATAAGACTCTAGGTATCGTTTCTAGAATAAATGGGTTGAAGTCGATGGAAAGAGACCCGCTAAAAGAAGAGCATTAAGGAATCTCTCATCAGTCAGCACGAGGGACAAAGAAGGAGCTTCATGATTTGGTGGAAATTGGACGAAGAACAAGTTTCATGAACCAACGACCTGGTGTGTCTTTCGTGTGTGCCAAGTGCAACCAGTACACAAAAAACACCCTCTTAATAGCAGCCAATGATGAAAAACTATTGACAAAGGCAAGGATACCATCGATAAGGATAATGTCATCTAAGACACTACATGAATCCTAATGTGTGAATAGATGTCTTGTCGTCGAACACAAGGGAAACCACCCAGTCAACGACCAATGATGAAATGTCAACTGTTGGGTTCAAGGTTACCTGCCAATGATGGAAGTAGGGTCAAGGTGCATGATAGGAATAACGTATCATGTGATTCTGAGACAAAATGAGGGTATGGCCGACATGCAAAGTCAAGATTTCTGAGGAGTGGCCGACACAGGTTGATAGACTTCCTTTGAACAAGAGCATGAGACATGTGGAGGAATCTGACAGCATAGACCCAATGATAAAATCATGAGATACAGGAGGCACCAATGAAGTTCTCTGTAGAGACTGGAAGAGTAACCAGTCGATAGAGAAGACTGTGTAACGAGCTCAGCTTCCTAAGGCCATGTTAATCCCAAAATTATGATGAATGGACTCAAATAACTTTGTACTTTGTTCAAAGGGGACACGACTGCTACCGATATAAGATAATACTCCCTTTCCACCCGTCTTTTTTTGTTTTTTCATAACAAACGAATGCTATGATACAGAGGAGGAAACGAGTGTCGCAAGAAAGAAAAACTAGTTCTAGCAATGGAACGTACCTATGCTCAATGCAGGGAAGTGCATGTAGGAGATGGACACTTGGGGGAATGTTCCCTCCTAGGTATAGGGTGTCAAATTGCGAAGGATATAAACAAGGCTCTGCTTGGTTGAGGATGCAAAACTGCTAAAGCGAATGGTTTATAACGCAAAGCGAGAACTAGCTATAGGTTCAATACTGCAAGCAGGGGCATGAGATGCAATCACAACTTAACGCCAAAAATGTCCTTTTTTATGTCTTTTAGTCTACTTGGTGTGAAAAAGGGATAAACTTGTGCCAAGTAGACGTCTCTTCAAAACCAATTTACGAGTGTGAAAAAGACAAGTTCACTCAACGATCTTTTCACTTTTTGATAATGAGCCAGAAAAGAGATTAACTATGACTCATGATCTTTCAAATCCGATTTTAATGAGTGTGAAAGGGACAAATCACTCGGCAATATTTTCGCTTTTTTTAGACAAGTTGGAAAAGAGCTTAACCAAGAATCGTTTGGGAGTCCTCGGGTAATAAAGAAGCATGGTTATGAGTGAGAAATGAGGCTCAGCATAAATTCATGTATCCGTTGTGAGGGACTCCCTGTCCTAAGAAAAAATCTCTGCATGGCCACCAAATGCAGTAGGGGATCTAACTAGGTTACCCATCTTTGGTAAGTCTCTACCACTTGTTAACGACATGACTTTATGACAAATGGAAGGTTTTGTGTCACAACAAATGGGTTCGTACCTAGGCCATAAAGAGTGACAGTTAAAGGATAATGTGAAAATGCATGACAGAATGGATACCTATCCTATATGTTGGGTAATGAATATACCTACCTAAGGTGACAAACGATCGACATAATGTTGAAATCTGCAAGAATCCCAGGTTAAAACTGCAAAAACCAACTCGATCCACTTTTGTATTAGTCCATTAGGTGCAAAAATGGCTTAAAACTATAGAAAGTGGGTAAAAATAATTTATAAATAGTAATAAAATCAAAAATTACTATACCATTTTGATTTTTTACCCAACTATTGCAAATTGGACAAAAATTCCTCCAAGATTCAAACGACGATTATGGGAGCATTCGGCAACGAAATCACGAGCCGTCTGGATCAGGTAATTCTTGATATCTTCCTCTTTAATTTCAATGGATTACATTTTTGAATTAGGTCTTAAATTTTTAGTTATTTAAAGCGCAAATCATAGATTTCGGTGTACATGGGCTGGCTTTGATTAGGTCACGTATACGATGAGGTATACACCCCTGTATTAACTACAGGGGGCGTATATTGAGCCCTACATGCGACAATGTGCAAAGGAAGCCGCGTACAGGCACGCAAATGACCAAAATGAAGGGTTCTAACTCAAAATTGTATTTGTCTTTGACAGGATGGTTCTTGAATGGAGAGAGCGAGAGCATGAGGAGGTCGACGCTGTCGTAGATCAAGATCTGGGGGCCCAAATGGCCTTAAAGAGATGTGGTTTGTATAAGTTTTGGGCACTCAAAGGAATGAGAGCCCAAGTGAGGTTTTTGGAGATGTTGGTGGGTTACTGGGACCCTGATAGCGAGAGCTTCAATCTCGATGGGAAACCATTGAGAATTGAAGTAGAGGACATTTAATTTCTGACTGTTCTATCACGCCGGGGGAAGGTTGTGAACCTCAAGTCACGGGGAGAGGCCAGCGGGATGAAGATAGAAGAATATATCGACGCCCATTGTGTAGTAGGGACTCCTAAGGTAGGAATTTAAGTCCCTATCCGGGCAATAAACAACCTCAGTCTGAAAATAATTGTCCTAGTTTTGACCAGGATCACAAGTTCGGCCTCATTGCACCAGGCATCGAGGTCGCTCATGTTCTATGCAGTGCAATGTGCGAGACCCATAGTGTACGACTGGTGTACCTCACTACAGGCCAATATGAAGAGCCAGTTGATGGAGTGCAAGTAGGGGGGTAAAAGAAATTTTAGGTTTCCCTCCATCTTGTGCAGTTTATTTTTCGAGCGGGTTCTAGGTTTTGGACCTAGAGTTGAGATTCTCCTAAGAGGACCTCGTGATCCATCCATGGCATGGCGGACCGAGGCGATGAGGTGGCAAGGAGGAGGTAGGGTGTCGACACCCTACAACGAGGACTTTTTCTACTGGTGGCAACGACAATTCATCTCTCTTGATGACTATCCCTACGAGGGGATCGACTTCAAAGGAGATTCATACATGCCACTTCCACCAGGGTCCGCCTACGGTGACATAGGTATGTCAAAAAGTTTTTACATATTTCATTTTTTTGTATTTTTGTATAATTAAGACAAAAATGTTTTTGGATGGTACTTAAGTATTGACTAGACATTTTTGTGTCGTATACATGGGTCCACGACGGCCAAAGGGTTTCCCTCGACATCGACGAAGGAACCGGGGAGACAAAGCGGTGGGAGGAGAGGTCAAGAGGGTCCTACAAAACATGCAGAGAAACCTGTCACATTTAAATCATAGGATACCTATGGTTCATGTAGAGGATCTGCCTGAAGCCATGCAACGACAGGTGGTTGGTGTACCCGAGGCATGGGTATGACTATTTTGGCATCTCGCAAACATCGTGGTTTGCTACCATGACACACATCTGTCGCCACAGGTGTAGATGTCGGGGGATATTGTTATTCCAGTTGTATATGTATTGAGGGTGTTAGCCCAATTTTGTATTATAAACACCATATTTTTTGAAATATATAAAAAGGGATCTTTAGCTTTACTTATATTTTACAATGTGTACATTGATTAGATGGTTTTCTTTGCTTTTAACTATGTGACAAATGCCAATCTAAAACAAAGTTAGCATAAGCATCAGGTACATGATTATAACTCCTAGGAATATGATAATATGTAATAAAATCAAATTGTCATTCTAAAAGACGTACCCGTAGAAATCGTCGAAGTAAAGTAGTATCACACACACGGTAATGACCGTTCAACTGACGTACTACCAACTGGGAATCCAGGCAAACTTCTAATGAACGAATGCCATGTGATATAGCATCGCGCAAAATTTCTATAACGACGCTATATTCGGCCACATTATTCATGGATGGCCCTAGGCATACGCCTCCTGAAGACACCAGTAGACCCTCGGGTGAGTAAACCACCCAAGCGGTGGAAGACAAGTTTCATTTATGACGACTAGCCCCGTCTGTGAATCCTAAGTAGACTGATGACTCCATTGACATCTGTAAACCAAGTGAAAACTCTATAAGAAAATCGAAGACAAAAAAGAAAAGATATATATACACTAAATTACATTAGTATATAGAGAGTTCTGCCCAAGCTTGGGCTCGAGCATAATATATTTTCAAGTAGAGCCCATTTATGGGCTCGGCCAACTTATTCCCTTCGTAATCTTCTAACTCATAGGCTCCTTTTTCTAGAACGCATCGCACGATGTAAGGACCGTGCCACATCGGTTTAAACTTTCCTGCCCCCAGCAATTCTTTGGCTTGATCGTACAAGAGGACCAAGTCACCCTCAGCGTACAATCGAGGACATACAGACTTATCATACTAGACCTTAACACATTGTTTGTTTGTCTCAATAGTCGTAGAGGAGTCTCAACGCTGCTCATCAAGACTCTCTAGGTGTACAAGGCGTCGCTCGAGATCAGAAGTGTCAAGTAGGAGTGTGACTGCCAACTTAAGAGAAGGTATTTTGCATTCAATGGGTAAAATTGACTCCACACCGTGTACTAACTAGAAAGGATAAAATCTGGTGGCAGTCTTGACCGAGGTTCGGTATGACCAGAGTGCAAGATATAGCATGATGTACTAGTCAGATTTACTCTAACTGACAGTTTTTTTCAAAATGGTCTTGAGAGACTTGTTGATGGCCTCTACTTGCCCATTTTCCTGGGGATAATAAGGAGAAGAATGACCATGTTTAAACCCCAACTTAGCTTCTAGTTCTTCCGTCATCTCATTCTGAAAGTGACTGCCATGGTCAATGACAATCTCACTCGGGATACCGAACCGGGCGATAATCTGATTGAATACGAGGAAGGTTGCAATCTTCCCATCGGACTTAACTGTAGGCATGGCCTCAGACCACTTAGTAAAGTGTCTACAGCCACAATAATGTGTTGATTCCCCCAACCGAAGTTGGGTTGCAATCGACAAAGTCCACCCCCCACTTGGTGAAGGGACCAACAATAATGATTGGATGAATAGGGGTTGGGTGTGAGCGCATTTTCTGAGTGAACACCTGGCAGGGGTGACACTTCTTAACCGCTTCAATACAATCCTTACAGATAGTAGGCCAGAAATAACCGGCTCGCAAAATTTTTTGGGTTTTCGCAAGCCCGGATAGATGACCACCACAAGCCCCACTGTGGAAATCATTCAGAACACACTCACCTTCTCTGTGGGTTAACCAACGACACAAGATATCATCTATTCCTTGGTGATACAAAGTGTCGCCGACAATAGTATATTTCTTATCTTAGTACCTTATATGTCATTGGTCATATCGTGAGAGATGTTTAGGGAACTTCAAGGTTTGAAGGTAGAGCATGATGTCTCCATACCAGGGATCAGACGACGAGACAAGAAAAATTTGTCTGTTTGCAAATGAATCAAAATAGATAACATCCTCATCTAATCGTGGAAAATAGGATATTAGCTTTGCAAAGACTAGGGATTTCTTGGATTTTGCGGAAGAGAAATCGAGATCAAACTCCTGTAAAATGACAATCCATTTATTGTATTTCCCCCCTATGATATGTCGGGTAAGGACGTATTAAAATGGATTAACGTTAGCAACCATCATTGTCTTACAAAGTAATATATAATGACGTAGACGCTGGACTACGTGAACGATAGCCAAAGCTATCTTTTCAATGTGAGTATAATTAAGTTTAGGACCGAGTAAAGTTTGACTAAGATAGTAATTGACATGCTCATGGAGCTCATTATCTTCCTGAACTAGAACCATACCAATCGTATCCTCGGACACGGTGATATAAAGTAATTAATCTCTACCATAGTCGAGAGGCTTCAGTAAAGTCATCGACACCAAAGCTTTCTTCAAAGCATTGAAGGACTCCTGGGCTTGCTCATCCCAGATAAAAGGGGTGTCCTTCTTCAAAAGACGCATGAAACCTTTAATGATAGTGGCATAGTTCACTATAAACCTACGAAGAAAGTTAGCTTTCCCCTGTAGACACTGAAGTTTTCTAATCGTGCGTGGGGGAGGAAACCAAAGTATTGCCTCAAACTTAAGAGGATCTACCATGATCCCAGTCTTAGAAACTAGAAAACCTAAAAGATGACCAGACTTAACGCAAAAGATGCACTTGTGAGGGTTCGACCGGATTCTATAATAACGACATATTTCGAAAACAAGTCGAAGGTGAGTAATGTGATCCGCTCTCTAGCGAGAGTGAACAACAAGATCATCAAGGTAAGCTTCAACTATGTGCTTAAGATCATGAAACGTGAAATTCATGGCACGTTGAAAGGTTGCTCCGATGTTTTTAAGGCCGAAAGGCATTTCCGGTAAGAAAAAGTACCCCAAGGACAAATAAATGTCATCTTGTGTTGATCCTAGGGTTTAATTTGAACTTGATTATATCCTGAAAATCCATCCATAAAAGAAAATACTTTGCTTCCTGCACACTCGTCGAGAATCTGATCAATGAAAGGTGTTGGGAAGTTGTCTTTCAGACAAGCCTTGTTCAGGTCAAGAAAATCCATACATACACGGATGGTTCCTTTCTTCTTATCTACAGGAACACGGTTGGATACCCATTCGGTTAAAGCAACTGGGTAGATGAAGCCAGCATTAAGTAGCTTCTCCACCTCTACCTTAATAATGGGGGCCTTTCGAGGGTTGACAACTCTAAGACATTGCCGAACAGGTTTAGCATCTGGATAACTTTTAATCTCATGTTCGATAATACGAGGGTCGATCCCTGGCATCTCTTCATAGGACCAAGCAAATACGTCTCGAAATTTTTTGAAGAGCTCGGTGTAGATCAGGATTTCTTTTGGCGAACAATCCACACGGATATTTAGATTTTCAACCGTGCCAGGGGTACGAGAGACGTCGATCTAGATGGTAGGATAAATACTCGCCATGTTTCCTTTGGCATAAATGTTGTGTGTATCAAGTGGAACTACGGCGTGACCGACTATCTCACTCAAAGTAGATTGAAAACTATCTTGTTCTATTCTTTCAAGCTTTGGGAGAAAATAAGAGAGGTGATGCATATCATCTCAAGGTTTGTCGGAACCATTCATGGCTTCGATGATGGATTCGTCTGAAGGAAAATTCCCATTGAAGAAATAATGTGAACAAGACAAAGAGGTGGCCCACACGTGCCTAGACATGAGATCCTCCTTGTCCATCAGCGAGGGAACTGGATTGGGATCGACATAAGAGTCGAGAATAGCTTGATACGTAATTGTTGTTGTCGATAGTGGCATGGCCATCCTAGCATGCAACTTCCCTTCACAAGACAAAGTCGGGGAAGGTAGGGTCCACGGATCATCAAAATAAGATGTGCAGAAAGGAATGGACCTCCCAGTCGAGACGAGCCTACTAGACATGGCATAAACTTGATGGTTTGGTGCCAAGAAGTCAAAAGTACCCATAAGGGAAGAATATATTCTGACATCGATATTCTCAGTTGTCGACTAAGAATTGTTGATCATGGGGATCGATTGATGGTTTGGTGCCGAGAAGTAAAAAGTACCCATAAGGGAAGAATACATTCCGACATCGATATTCTTAGTTGTCGACTGAGAATTGTTGATCATGGGGATCGATTGTCTAAGAGATGCATTAGGAATAGAGAACGCAAAGGATAATTGATCAATCATCATGATCTTCCCTTCATGAGGAAAACAAAGGATATGGAAGACGGACAACATGATGACGATCATAGCATAAGTCCAATTGTGACCTAGTAACAGGTTATAATCAAGAGGTGCATAAACTACCTCCACCTCTACCATATTCCCGCCTAACTAGACAGGAAAGGTGGGGAAAATACCGTGAGGGAGGAAGGAGTGACCTTCAAAATAAGTCAACATGTTCGATGACTTGGAAAGGGTCGGGGAACCAAGAGATTTCCAACAGGCCAGGGACATCACACACATAGCAGCGCCTTCATCAACAATCGCACGTTTGATGGTATACTTTGAATACTCCACATGGATTTCGAAAACCACATGGTAAGGTAAGTGAGGCTTAACATCTATGACGTCAAACTTGATAACCTTTGAGCCATTGGGTTCTAGAGCTCCTAGAGCAGAGAGTAAGGCATTCCTCTGTGAAGGACATGTTTGGAGTACCTTCAAAGCTGACATCGCACAAGGGGTTTGGCCCATGTCCTCAACAATAGAGTAGTTTTGGGCGGCTCTAGCATTTGGATTATGGGTAGAGCGCTTGAGTACTCCTTTCGGAATATGAGGTGGTGGCTCCGGTTTCTCAATCTGTAAATTCGTCTCTGGAGGAGGAGGAGATTCTACATCAGTATTAGTTGGTTTAGAACTATAGTCTCGAGATCAAGTGGCTACATCAATTTTCACATTGATCATATTGATACATAAACGGTCGCCATCTTGCGACTGCTAGTTTTGACCTCCACCAGCCGCATTTCTGGCATTTGAGGAGCTCGAGGCTAAGTGTTGATTATGTGGAAATAGATTCATCAGCATGGCAAGCGATTGAGCTAAAATCCTCGCAGCTTCTGCAAGTTTGGGGCACAAATGGGTAAGGTGATCATCTGTGCAAATCTTACAGGGAAACTTCACCTTAAATTTTTCTCATTTTCCCTCTCCAACATTATTACCTGTCTTCTCATTATTATTATTGTCCTTGGGTTTATTACCATTTTTCCCACCCTTACGGTTATTACGTCCTTTCTTCTTATTCCCTCCTGGTTGTTGGTTACCATTCAGGTTGGTCGGCGATTGCACGGAGTGTACATCCGTCGACTGAGTAGGATTGGAAGACATAGACGACGTTGGTCCTCCTGCAGAATGTCTTAAAGACAACTCTTTCAACTGGTGTGTCACCGAGTCTGTAGACTTTACATTGGCAGAACCTACAATGCCATCGGCATGAGGTCCAGACTTTTGCCTATGGTCGTAAGTAGACCACGGTGCATCAGGAAGAAGATGGTATAAAATCCTATTCTGAGCATAAATCAAATCTAACAGTTGGGCCCTAAAGATCACTTCCTCCTCAGTGGTAACCCCGGAAGTAGCAACGTCCTTTGAGATAGGAGCGTACAAAGACTTAAGAAACAATTCTAAAAGAAAGGTCGGGGGTATGGGGTTCTTAATCAACCTCTTCCATCTACGCCACTCCTGGATATGGTCTGAGATATGAGTGGTGGTATCCTAGCGTAAAGTTGACAATAATTCTAAGCCAACATCATAACGAATGGGCAATTGGAAGTGGTTAAGAAAGACCATTACCAACTGACTAAAAGTCCCATATGCCCCCTTGAGTAGCTCAATATACCATTTTGCAGCAACTTTGATGAGGGTGCATTGAAATAATCTCAAACGAATAGAGTCGTCATTAAGGGAGTTTGATGAGCACCAAAGGTGAAAGGTAGTGACATGATCACTAGGATCCTCTCCATTCTTACCCTCGAACTTTGGGATGTCCGAAGGAAGTTTGGTGGGGACTGGGGGCCATGTAGGATTGTGACTCACAGGGTCATTCATTAACTTAGCCAAATATGGCATATTAAGCATGGCCAGAAAAGGGAGAGGGGGTTGTGACATCTAGCCCCATCCTCCCAGGAAATATTGCGCTTGTGGATTCAGAGGCCATCCAGGGTTCTGGTAAACACCATGGCCCTATTCACGTTATAAGGCCCTCCTCCGAGCTGATTCATATATGGTTAGTTGGGCATCATTCCAGATGGAATGTTCTGTTGAGGATTATAGAAATCCCCCCCAGCCGTATTAGATCCGGGTTAGGGGTTGCCCAAAGAGTGAAACTGACCTCCCCCAAGTTAGAAACCATAGGATAGAGGCGGATTCGTCATGCCAAATGTATTGGTTAGAATCTGCGCTGAGGAGGTAGGATTGTAATACGAAACTTGAGTCGAAGCTTGTCCGTTAGGTTGACTATTCCACCCAGAAGTAGGAGGATTGGACCTAGGGTTAAAAGCAGGTATACCTCCCATATTAGGAGTCATTTGAGGGATTTGAGATCCACCAAATGAAAAAGGAGTGTAGGGAGGTGTATTGCCCCCGAGCCCAATGCTAGCATTAGGGCCAGCAGCTAGGATGGAGTTCGAAAACTACAAAGTGAAGTTAGGCATACCATAAGAAAATGGACTAGAAGCCATAGGGATGGACTGAACATTGTAGCCCGTTGAGTGGCCAAGAGACCCTAAAGGGTTTGAGGTGGTAGCTTGAGCATTAACTATAGGTCAGGCCATAGTAATGATAGGTACCTCCGACACTACGACCATAGAGGTTACAAGAGTAAAATGGTGTGCCATTAACTATAGTGGGTATGGGAGTTGAAGGGCTCCCAGAATTCTGAAGACCAGATTAAGTATTCATCCTTGTAGAATCACAAGTCTGAACGGTGGACATGTGTGTACCATGTATAATAACTCTACGCCTTTTAGAAGGCAAGGACACGAAATCCAGTGGTAAATTTAACAAGCAGTGGGACTGACAAGGAGGTTGGTCCGACTCCATGATGACTTAAGACTCTAAAGATAAAAAAATATATCCTAAGTCCAACTAGTAAGCAAAGATCACACCAAAAGTCAAACGGCCAATATGCATGCAAACGGGGTAAAGTGGCTGAGTGGCATCCCTCCCTAAATTAGAAGGTATGTCTCTCCCAAGAGGGGCCTAAGACTCCCTGCTAAAGATCGGAGGTAACAGAATCAGTTATAGGGGCCCTCGTAGGCTTAAAAACTAGTCGGTCAGATCCCCCCAGAGAGGTAATCCTCCATAAAGGTTGTGTATTGTCCGACCCCTATCTGACCCAGGGTAATTGCAAAATAACCCCTGCAAGTAACCTATGAGATACCTAAGTCAAGCAACTAATAAACCATTGTATAACCGATGCACAGGCGAGCAGTCGTAAGTTTGGATCACCATATGGGCAGGGTAGTAAAGCCCAAAACCTTAAAAGCACTGCCTCTCACAGAGGTATGGGCACTAGCAAGATCCCCAAATACGAATAAATCCACAAAAATATCTCTGACGCTAGGAGAGTATCAGGGGGATATCCCTTCAACCAACTTTGTGTGACTTCGTGATTAACTCCGGTGTGAGCGGAGCCTCCTTATATTACCAATTACACAATGGCCTTCTCAACTCCCTTTCTCAGACACATATGTTGATTTAATTTCCTTAGAGAAGTTTACTCACAAAAATCTTATTCCAAGGCACTAAATTCTAGGCTAGTATGTGCACCCTAGAAAATAAAATCGTTACTAATAAATTTTAAATTATAGCATTGATTTTATGGCCATGATTACTCAAAAAGGTATGGAGATGAAACTCATGGTGTTATGACTCTGCAATAAAGTAAATATGAAAATAATGCAAAGTCTTAACTTTAACTTTTAATGTATGATATGCTCCTAAAAGTGATGCAATTTTCAAATTCAACTATGCAATTCAGAAGTGAAAAATGCAATCTTTCACTATATGCACTAAGGTAATGATAAAAACTCAAAAGACAAAAAAACGCCAAGCAATGCAAAATGCCTATTTTTTTTGTATTTTCAATATATCGAAACTGAAAATGCATGAACTGAAAAGTAACTTGATATAAAGCCCTACTGTGTATAAAAGAGAGATAACTCAAGCAAGATATCAAGCAATGAAACACCCAACCCAATGCACAAGGACAATAAAAATGAAAATATGAAGAGAAAAACTTCGCCCAAAAATTCAACCAAAAGAGGGTTTCTTCTCATCCCACAGGCACTCAACAGGCACTACAGGGACCTAAAAAGGCTCAACAAGCATCAAATCCCACCCAGCAAACACCAAACCAAGCAAATAGGCAAGGAAGAAAGGTGTATGCGACTATTTGGGAAAACAAAGCGTATATATGCAGCTTGCAATGAGACAACCTGCATGTATACGCGATTGTCAAGCAAAAAGGCATGTATATGCTTTGAAACAAGGCCAGGGAAGGGAGAAAGGCTAAAAACTTAAACCCAGAGTGAACAGGAGTTGTCAAGCAATGATACGACAAGAACCACAATAGAAATGAGAGCAATCTAAGGGGAAAAGTATTTCAAACCCTAATAAATAGGATTCCTCCCCAGTGGAGTCGTCAATTCTGTTACGAGAAAATCTCTCTATGGTTAGGGTGAACCACAACAGACAGGTATGACTGTAGAAATTGACTCAATTCCAGCATATGCTATATAAACTAATGTGCAAGGGAGGTAAGAAGGAGTCCTACCTCGTCCAAATGTTTGATGATGTCCATCGTTGAGCACTTTGACCCAAAGCTTTATACATGCAACAAGTTCTCAACAAACAAGCAAAGCAAGCATATAGTGATAATATAATAGGTTAGCACATTAGATAGCATAATCCATTAATATATAAAACAAACATGCCCATGGATCATAATACATATATTTTCAAGATATCAATTGGACAGGAAAGGAGTATTTCTATTAATAAAGATCAGCATAAGTGAAAATATTACAAACTTCCAATTGGGCCTCCACCAAGAAACCGAGTTCCTTCCAATTGGGCCTCCACCACTTCAATCCTCCACCAAAGGAAAGCTCATATACGGGACACAAAGAGGTTCTCCATCAATAAGGGAAGAGCTTGGGGGTTGAACATTGTGTTCAGAGTTAAAGGACAAAGGTATGCAGACTCAATATGAAGTAAATAATTTCTCCAAAGTAACTTTTCTCTCAAAGTTGAATTCTCTCTTTCTTTTCCATAGCTCAGAATTGGATTCTTTATCGTCTTCAAAATGCAATTGAAGGGCCGAGTTAGAACATTTCCAGTATATGGAAGGCCAAGGATCAGAGATCTCCTATCGTGATATGGAAACCCGACATTTAATTTTGATTTTCTGGCACAAATCTCGATGTACGCGGGTTGTAGTGGAGCAGCCAGCGTATACGCTTGTTGTATAACTTGCAAGGTGTGTATAAGTGGAAAAATATTTATTTTTGTCTCTAGATTTATCAATCAAGGAAAGTAAGCCTGCATGGGGGAATGGAATAAGGCCCTCTATGCAAGATTGCAGAGGGTGAGGCAAATCTTTCTTTAACAATGTTTCGACTTGTTGTTGTTGTGTCTCCTCTCATCGTCGTCGTCTCTAATTCACATATAAATATTGTTAGGAACACACACACACACACATATATAATGAATTGAAATTATAAAACACACACATATATAAATAACTTATGTTTAACAAAAACTAAAATTAATCTTTGTTTGCAAAAAAATGTAGAAAATTAACTGGTGCACCTCAAACAATAACTATGCACTACAAACGACTCCCTATATCAAACAAATAGTACCTCCATGTAGTGTTGTTAATATCACGTATTGATGCACCATGTTTCTTGTGGCACCGCCACATATTTTACCATTGCATCCCATAATACACTTATGTTTTTAAATTGTGAAATATGTAGCCCGGTGTCATGCTCTTTAGAACAATTGTGCGTTTGTTGTACTTAAAGGAACCGTTAGGTTAAATTGTTTTATTGCAAACTAAGCAGTGCCATGTGTTAATATGAACACACCGTTGCTACCATGTTATTTGAGAACCGAAATTTTTTTGTGGTACATTGGGTTGTGTAGAGCACCAGTAATGGGGTGTCCAATGAAAGACCCCAACATGCCAAGTCATTCAACATTTTTCCTAGTGCAGTTATTTTAACAGCACCAATACACTTGGTTAACAAGGATGCACCATTACGCTAAAATTTATGGTGCGAAAAATTATTGGTGCACTTTGTTAAACTGAAAGAACCGGTGCGCTAGTTCTACCAGAGCACTAGAAAGTTGTTTAGTGGTGTGTTGTCTTTCATAACACACTGGATATGGGGCCTCATAAAATATGCACCACNTTTAAAAACTTGTCGCGGTGATTTTCCTTTAACAATATCGGTGTGTATTGTGTGGGGCATCACAAAAGACACACCGATTAGGGGGCATCACAAAAGACGCGCCACTTTTTCTTTTTTTTTTATCATGATGTTCTTCCTTGAACGACACCGGTGCATACATTTAGATTAGACACACTAGTGGTGGTGCTTACTATGAATTTTGCACATGAGGCACCACTTCAAGGCGAGCCAAAGCGTTCAGGTGCACCATGCGGAATTGGAAAAACAAATTGAAAAAATGGCCAAAATTCAAGCTAAATTAAAATCTTAATTGGATGAAAAATGCAAAGAGGAAAGTAATAAACAACTTACGTGAACGCTTATGTCTCGAGGAGGCATGGTTCCACCTTTGAGATAAAATGAAAATTCATGGTAATTTCCAAAATTTGGAAATGTATGGAATCTACTAGTGGAGCTCTACAACTCGTTGTAGAGCACCGAGAACAAGGTGTCTTTGGAAGGAGAGTGAGCATCAGTGCTTGCTTGAGAGTTTGGAAGCATTGGATGAAGTATAACAATGAAAATCGGTTTGGTAAAAAAAATTTATTTACCCTATCACAGTGTGTCTGACGATAACGATACACATCAGGTCGTAAGATTCAATGGCACCGGTGTGCTTTGATTGGTGCTTGTTATTTTTATTACAACTTATGAAAATGCTTCTAAACATTTAAGCACCAGAGTGTTATATTTAATGTATGCACCGGTGCATATAACATACCTTACATGCGCACCGGTAAAAAAAACCTCTGACTTCCCACCGTCTCTATAAATAGAGAAAAGATAATTTTTTCGAAGAAGTTTCATAAAAACCTCTACTAAAAGATATTCTATTTATAGTAAATATACATATATCTAATGAAAAGACTACAGTTACGTATGTAAAATAAACAAACAATAAATTTTGTAATAATTTGTGTTATGCACATCATTTGCTAACCATATTCCAATTAACTCCTATTGAAATTCAAAGACCAAAGTTCCCCCACTGCATCTCAATTGCCTTAGAATAAGTTAAATGCATATTTCATTTGATTATTATACTTCTTCACTTTATGTTTGAGCTTTGACTTATGAAACTATTTTTTCTTTATAAACCATTTATACGAAACTGAATCAATTGATGGCAAATATACCATTCCAAACACAAACAAACAAAAACTGAAATTAATTTGCAACATGCAATTTATAACGTAATAGAGGATTCAAAGAAAAAGACGAACACGAATGTCTATCAAGTTAGATTTCTGCCCATGTTCCAAGGCTCTTGAAAGTTCTTAATATTTAAGTCTAAGTATATTTTCAATGCAATGCAAGATTTTTTTTTTTAAGAATCTTCTTAGAAAAATGGAAAACCATGTGAACATAAGGCTATCAAAAGATGTAATTTAGTCAAATTAGTTATTAATATTTAAGTATAGTATTTTTTATTACTATGTAAAATATTTTTTTAAGTTTAAACATTTTTTAATATTATTTAATAATTTAGTCAAATTAATTATTAATATTTAAGTTTAATAACTAATATTTAAGTTTAATTTTTTTTTATTACTATGTAAAAGTTTTTAAGTTTAAACATTTTTTAATACCATGTAAGAGATTTTTTTTTCTAAATCTTTTTAAAAATGTTAGTCAAATTAGTTATTTAGTTATTAATATTTAAGTATTTTTTTATTACTATGTAAAAGATTTTTTTAAGTTTAAACATTTTTTAATATCATGTAAGAGATTTTTTTTCTAAATCTTTTTTAAAATAGAAAACCATGTAAACATAATACTATAAAAAAAAATTGCAATTTAATCAAATTATGCATTTTTAATGAAATGGAAAACCATGTGAACATAAGGCTATCAAAAGATGTAATTTAGTCAAACTATGCATCTTTATACCGCTTTTCTATGTTATAAATTTATAACCCAGTTCAACAAGGACAATGCTACCACATAGCCTTGTTTAATTTAGTCAAACTATGTATCTTTATACCGCTTTTCTATGTTATAAATTTATAACCCAGTTCAACAAGGACAATGCTACTACATAGCCTTGTTTAATTTAGTCAAACTATGCATCTTTATACTGCTTTTCTATGTTATAAATTTATAACCCAGTTCAACAAGTACAATGCTGCCACATAACCTTGTTTCATTTAGTCAAACTATGCATCTTTATACCACTTTTCTATGTTATAAATTTATAACCCAGTTCAACAAAGACAATGCTACCACATAGCCTTGTTTTGAAAAGCTATATGTTTATATAGGAGATTATACTAAGTAGAGTGGTTGAATAATGAAAATGGAATTTTTACCATGGAAAGGTGTCCTGGTGATTTGAATTAATTATATATAGAGAAGAGTAGAGTGTTTTGGTGATTTGAATTAATTATATATAGAGAAGAGTAGAGTGTTTTGGTGATCTCACTTATATATAAGTGGGGGTAGTTTGAATAATTACAATAGATTTTTATAATTCAAAGATGTTTATATATATGTATATAATTATTGATGGAGTATAATTATGTTATTGTATAGGTGAGATGGCATGATAGTTGCTACATATATATGGTTAAAAGGGTAATGTATGGTAAATAAGAATAGTATGTGGGAAGTGAAAATAATAATGAGAAAGCATGGTTTACATGATTAGTGAGTTTAGAAAAATCTTAAGAGAATGTTGAAAGTAATGTGAATAAGTTGTATGAATTATGTTTAAAAAATTGAGAAAGATGAATATTCCAATTTTTTTTGTTTTTAATAAAAGAAATAAATTTGAAGATTAATATGTTTTAATTCATCAAATTTATTTAGAATATGGATATAGTTTTTCTAGGATTTAATTAAGTAAAATGTCACTTGAATCCTATAAGGGAGAAAATTGGATCCTATGCAATAATGATATGGAAGGATCGAGACTTGGGAAAAGAGGTGCAAGAAACAAGTTATGAGTGGTTGGGAAAAATGTATGTCTATGTGCATATTTCTTTGAAGATAGTTGAGCAGTGAGCTCTATTGAAGCAAAGGGATTGGAGCACTTTTTGAGTGATTACAACTTATATCTTAATGGTATTCACAAGTTCAATAGGATGTTATACCCTTTCTAGCGAGATCACCTTGGACTCAAAGGTAGAGTAGATCATGTATGCTCGTGATTAATAAATGAACCAAGGGTGTGCTTTGGCCTATGAGAACAATTTGTGAAATTTTTGACATAGAGAACAATTTTACCATAGAAATTGTGTGTTTGCACAATTACCTAGGATCATATTGCAAATAGAGATTCATGGTTAGCTCCAAATTTTGACTATGTTCCAACCAATGGTAGGTACAAAGTTGGACTTTAATACCACATATCATCCTCATGTGTAATTCTTGTGTGTTAAATATTAGTGGGTAAAGGGATCCATGATTCAGTTGGACTTTAATACCACATATCGTCCTCATGTGTAATTCTTGTGTGTTAAATATTAGTGGGTAAAGGGATCCATGATTCATTATAGATCATGGCCATGATATGAAATGAAATGATACCAAAATTTGGATAATTGAGCATGTTACTCAGTAAAATGTTTAGCTAGCTAGGGAGCATAGATTAAGCTCCTAGGCTACCCTATTACTTTAGTGTGGGTGGGAAAGAGCCTTGACCCTAAAGAAGGTGTAGTGTTGAGTTTGCCACAACAGTGGTTGTGGTCGATTCTGATGATCATTATCTTGGTTGGTGTTAAAAACGTTGATGACTCATCATTATGGTGGCAACTCGTGTTTAAATATGTGTGTTTGTAAGTGATTAAGTAGGGAAAGCCATGAGGGGGCTCTAAATTGTGTGTCTGGTTCTTGTATTAATAATTAAGGATAGAAGGTTGTAAAGCTATGTCTTATTATATTGTGGTATGTGATATGGTATGTATACTAGTTTGCATCAACTAACGAGTTTGTTGGACCAATTTGTGTTGTTTTGTTTGAGAAGGATCTTGTCCAAGGTTAGTGATCCGAATTATTTTCGGCACGAAATGAGATCGGAGATATAATAAAGAAATGCACCGAGATAACACAGATATTCAATAATATAACAAAAATATATCAGAGATGCAACCATAAACACAGATATACAGTAATACACGATTTCTATTAATGAAATAAATGTACAGAGACTGTAAAATACAGAGTGAAAGACTCGATAGAATGGTGGTAGCTTATCTCTGAGAAGAGACGTGACGGCTACTCGCATTCGCAAGAAGATGATTACAATGAGGCTCTGAAGGCATTTTTACAATAAACAGGAATGCCAAAAGTCCTAGACATTCAAAAACCTAACCCTGGGAGATGAAGCGCCAAAAGTCATGTGGGCCCCGTTTGGGTAAGTTAGTACATCAACTTCCCGGGGTCGTAATTTTTGCATACGATCTCTATTTTAGGCGTATGATAGCTCGTTGGAAAGGTATCGTCGAGGAGATTCATTTTGGGGGCTCAATCATGCCTTTAGCTATCATTGAGAACCTTGATCTCGAAAAACCTTCATTTGGGCCCTCAAAATGGCCCTGGAAGTTAAAAATTGTTAAAAATAGTAAATTGTCAAATTTGCGAGAAAAATGTTTTGAGCCAGTTGGAAAAGGTGGGTGGCCACCGATATCCACTTCGATCAATCCTCCATCCTTAGGAAGCAATGGTCTCCATTGCATTGAGTTCTCGGGGGAGAGGAAAAAACATTTGTTGAATCTGCATCTTGGTGAGATGCTTGCCTTTCTGGAGACGTCGCGTTGCTCAGTTTGTGGAAGTCTGTCACGAACCTGTTGAGGCTGAGGTTGTTCAACAAGTCGGGCTACATGAGAGGATGGTGTGCAGAAGGAATCTTTTCTCTTTGTTGCAACCTTGTCGACCTGCTTCTGTTGGATAGAAGGTGATTAGGGCGAAGCTGTAGTGGTTGCAGTGTCCTTTTGTTCCCATTTTGAACAGATTGTGAAGAAGATGAATTTTGCAGTATGAGATACTACCTCGCGGCACTTTTTAGGTGGAACAGTAGTCGGAACTACCTCTGGTATTCTATAGAGATGACCCCATAGAGAAACAATGACACTGCGGGGTCGAGACTCATAAACAGTGTGGCGCTTCCACATATATGGTTGGCCCAAGAGAACATCACAGACATCTAGTGGGGCAACATCACATAATACCTCATCCTTGAAGGGTTGGATTCCATATGACAATCGACATTGTTGGTTGACATGAAGATCTCGTCCTTGGCGAAGCCACCCGATGTTGTATGGTTGTGGATGTGGTGTTGTCAACAATCCCAACTGTTTGACGACCTCCGTTGAGATGAGGTTCTTTTGGCTTCCGCTATCAATAATAAAATGCAGCGGGGTCCCCTTCACCCACATATGTGAATGAAAAAGGTGCTCCCCCTCTTCAGGATCTGTTGGTTCTTCTGGTTGAATTGTTGCAGTCGCGACAATAGCAGTGGGGCCTACGTCAATGATCTGTCCTTTACCAGTATTTTCATAATCATATTATGAATCAGGGTTCGGCTCCTTGTCTTTGATCTCGGCCACCAATAACTGTTTTGAGTGACATTCATCGGTGTTGTGCCAGGGGATTTTGTGGAAATCACACCATTTTCCAGTGTCCTTCTTTGTCTTCCTGTGACCCTTCTTTTCATGTGTCTTGGACTGGTTTTCGGGAGATTGTTTGTTAGGGACGTCTTTGTCATACTTTGGTTGTTGCAGATTTGCAGAACCAAAATCCCGTTTATTCTAGTGCTTAAATTTATGCTCGATTTTAACAGCATATCGATAGGCAGCACCGAGTGATGAGATGTCCAGAAAATCCATTTTAGTTTGGATGTATCTATGTAGAGCCCCACGGTATTTTAGAACCAAATGTCATTCAGAGTCTTTAATACCCAGCTTGGTGCGCAAGGTATGGAAGGTATTGGTGAACTCTGGAACTGCTTGGCCCCTCTCTTACCACAGTGTGGTCCATCTCATGTACTGGTCCTCATAGTTGCCAATAGGGTAATATTGTTCATTTACCGCATCCACAAAAAGATCCCAAGTGGGATCGACCCCATATATTTCAGACTCCTCTATGGAACTCTGCTCCCAATAAGTTTCCCACCAGTGTTTGACATGGGGGAGAGCTTTAAGGAGTGCGAAGGTGGTCTTTTCTTTGTCGGAAAATTTGTGAACAGAGAAATAACCTTCTAGCAGATTTAACCATTTGTCTAGGGCTTCTGCATCTATCTGTCCTTCAAATACAGGAATATCAAAATTAACTTATACCTTGAAAGGCGAGGTGCCTCCAAAGTGGTCGCTTGATGAAGATGTGCATGTTGCTATTAGCAGGCATTGAAGGATGTGGGAAAAATTCTCCATCATTTCGTCCCTCTGTCGTGTGAGAGCTTGCTCAAGCAACAGACTGATAGGATCATCTTCTCCGTTATTTTTCTTTTCTTCCGCCATTGAGGGTTTCTTGGGTGTGAGAGAGCGATTGTCCTCAAGAGAGACAAGCTCGAGACTCAACTTGCTATACTCAGACCTCATCGGGGACATGCACTGAAAAAAATGACCAAGAACAACCTGCTCTGATACCACTGATCCAGATTATTTTTTACACGAAATGAGATCAGAGATATAATAAAGAAATGCAGAGAGATATCGCAGATATTCAATAAAATAACAAAAATATATCAGAGATGCAACCATAAACACAGATATACAGTAATACACGATTTCTATTAATGAAATAAATGTACAGAGACTGTAAAATACAGAGTGAAAGACTCGATAGAATGGTGGCAGATTATCTCTGAGAAGAGACGTGACGGCTACTCACATTCGCAAGAAGATGATTACAATGAGGCTCTGAAGGCCTTTTTACAATAAATAGGAATGCCAAAAGTCCTAGACATCCAAAAACCTAACCCTAGGAGATGAAGCACCAAAAGTCATGTGGGCCCCGTTTGGGTAAGTTAGTA
>SNQJ01S0012373.1:177886-190745 GCA_010110895.2 Picea sitchensis | reverse complement strand
AAAGTCACCCGGGGCCTGGACCGCACCAACCTTTAATATGGCTCGATTTGAGGTGTCCCCAAAAGTTTCGAACCACTAACTTTCACTTACAGAATACCTTAACAACGTACTCCCTCACCAACTACATTGAACCTCGAGAACTTACAATTAAATAATTTAAATGAAAAACTATTATTAAAAAATACTCAAATCCAAACTTTTATAAATATAAAACTTTTATTTATATATAAACAAATGTGTTTAATATCATAAAATTAACTCAATACATATACAACATATATATACAACATGTTAAATAAATCAAATAAATTTTGATAAAATAATTTTTATTATTTTTACCATTAACCAAATTTAATTACTTATACACATTAAATTTAACGTTGTTCATATAACACATCATGCATCCTTATATGTGGGCACTTGTCACATCCATATAGACGTGCTTTAAAAGTAAAGAGTTCTCAAATGGGTATTTGATTGTTAATATGTAGTCTTGGAATGTGGAGATCTATTATAAATTAGAAAAATTCAATTAAATATGGGTGATATGATAATGATCTAAGTTATGATAATTATCGAAGTCGAAAACGATTGTTAATGATTTACGATCTATATTTTATATTAATTTATTAATAAATATTTAGAATTTTTTTTTAAAGTAAAAAAGAGTCTATAAATTTTTATTCAAAATGTACAAAATATTACATTCATGGCTAGGGTCCCGCTAAAAAAGAAATGAGAATGTTACTTTGGAATAATAAGTTTTTTGAGTTTTTCATACAGTTCTTATTTATCTAACTTATGCATTTTAGTCCAGGTTATTACTGAGATCGACTAAGAGCTAAAGTTGAGATTTCCTCTAGGAGGGGCAAAAAAACAAAAATACAACAACAATTAACAACATTCATAGATTGAGAGAGGGTGGAATATAACCTGAGTTCACATTTATCTTTCGGTTGGTTGGTTACATAGCTCTCATATCAAAATCCTGCTAGAGTCGCTTGCTATGCTCTGAAATATCTCTGTCTAGTTGGATTGGGCGCTCTCATGTACCATCCTGAGTGCCACTGTCCTTTGGTATCCCTTTTTGTGCTTCCTAGTCTCCCAAAGCCTTTTCATGAAAACAGATTCCAAATTGAGCCTTACAAAAGAGCTCAAACTTGGATTCCAAAATATGCACTGCATGGCGGGTGCCATGATTCTCCAGCTATTGTTGGGCCATGACCTGAGCAACCATGGCTTTGGTCATCTAGTATATCTCAACTAAGTGAAAATATTTGGTCTCTCTGGCCTAGGTCTATCACCCATGCCTTAGTTTCAAGGAGAATGCCCTCCTCCGTGGTGGCCTTCCTTTTCTATAAAACCTTTTCATGGAGCGTGGACATAACCTTTTTTGTCGTTGCCGAGAAAAAATGGTGGAAATGCTTACTTGCTTCCTTCGCATCTTGCGCTGCTCTGTTGTTGGCCATGGGGTCAGATGGTGACAATTGCTTCACCTCCCTTCGTTTAAGGTTGGAATTCCCACCACTCATGGTCGAGGCTTGGCTTTTCATGAGAGTCGTTCTACGTCCTTAGTCCATTCCTCTTCTCTGTGACCAGAATTCGGTCCTTGGCCACCTTAATGAAGTTAGACAATAGGTGAGATTACCTTCCCCAGTATCCTAGTGCTCACTACTAGAGACACTCCACACTAACTAGCAAGGGTGGCTTGGGGTGGAGCTGCACTCCTGGGTCGTTCTCTTCCTTACCACTCTCAAGCTACTCAATTCTCTTGAAAGCTCAATGACTTTTCTAGAGATATTCAGATTCAAAACAGTGATGGATCTTAGCAGGCTCACCCACCACCTCTTTAAACGAGGGATCCTTGTCTTCGACCTCGAGTTTAACTCTAGGTTCTACTTTCTATAATAATTATCCAAGTTAATCCTTCTCACTCAAGCCTTGAACCAATCTCGTCTGTCCATAATGTCATATAGATTGGGAAGGTACGCCTTGGGTGTCATCCCACCTAAATGTCTCAACCAAACCATTGCAAGATAAATGAACCGTACCTTCATTACTACGTATGTCATCTCCTTTCGATAATTGTCATCCTTTCCAATTAGGTGCCATATGTACCTGCACTCTTCCATCTGTACCTAACCTCCTTTGGCACCCAAGAAGAGCAACCTTCATTATTCAGACACGTGGGCATGTGGCGTACCCACCATGGAGTCAGAGATATTTAAAATAAACTTTATTAATAAAGTGATATAAATAATTAAATAAACAAAATCTAAGTTGACAACTAAGCTTAGTAGAATGATTGTGTTTTTTGGCATATACTTAGCGTTGTTTAAAGCAATGATTATGAGTAAATGGTTTAAAAAAACTCTTTAAGTGTCAAAAGATTACATTAATTAAAAAATAGTTAATAAGAAAATAATATATATTTGGCATATAGTGTAACCAAGATCTTGTGAATACTAAGTGGCGAGTCATCTCAATCTTTGTGGGGTAGTCCTCATTCTTCATTAGTTGGTTGTGGATTGGTAATGATGGCATCCCATCCATCATTATCTTTCTTGGGCTTAATAAGCTTCTTAGCCTCAATAATAACAAGAGCCATGTTTGGGAACTTGTCCTTTTGAGAGCAAGAAAGAGGAGGATAATTGCTAGTGCCTTTCTCACTTCTCTTTGATAATGCTCCATGCAAAATATGACATATGATTGATTATACCTATGTGATTGAGTAGTTTGAGTAGGCATGTCCATAAGGGGATCCTTGCTCATGGTGCATGGTGCTCCGCCCCAATGGTAAATGTGTTAGTGTAGATCTTCCATCTCTATTTGCACTTTTGTAAATTGAACAAAAGTCTATAAATGTGCATTAAGACGAATTAGTGCACCATCATGCCATGTGGATTTGCTATCACTTTGAAGATTATTTAATAAACACTCATTTTCATCATTTCCAAATAAAAAATAAAACTTATCTTCTAATAACTTGCAAGTTTCATAGAATTCAATGTTCCATAGATATTTTTTACATAGTAGATAAAAAGTCTTCCAAGTAATATGAGAGGAGAGATATTGACTACACAAAAATTCAACCTGGTTCTAAATTTATTAAACATAGTCATGAACTAAAAAAACATGTTTTATTATTTCATTTGAAATATAAATAAGATATTAAATTTATTTATTAATAAAATCCAAAAAAAAATCACTATTTTAAATATAAATACTTAAATTTAAATTTAAACACAATAATAACCCTTATAACTTCTAATTTTAAATTATAACTTTTTAAAAGTAATTAAAACATCAATCTCAATCTCTCCATAATTTTGAGTTGGAATATCAAATTGAAATAAATCATTACCATCTTTAATTCCACTCCAAAATGAAGTCGGAACATCAAATTGAATTCAACCATTACCATATATTAAATCCTAATATTATTTCACTTTAAAAATTCAAAACATTTCAATACCATATATTAAATCGTGGTATCATTTTAATTTAAAAATTCAAGGCATTTCTTTAGTAACAATAATTCTCATTTGTGTCTCTAGATTCAAAACATTTCAATACCATATATTAAATCGTGGTATCATTTTAATTTAAAAATTCAAGGCATTTCTTTAGTAACAATAATTCTCTTTTGTGTCTCTAGATGGTTTGTTGTGTTACTTTTTCTCTTTCATTAGAATATATTAAATGTTTACATCATTTCAATTTAAAAACAGGGCATTTTTTGAACAAATCCCCTATCAAGGCACTTGACATTTCTTTAAAGAAAATAAGTCCCCTATATGTCTCTTAAAATCAAGGCAATTGGCACTTCTTTAAAGAAAAAAAATAAGTCCCCTTTGTGTCTCTTTACTGTTTGTTGTGTTTTGTGTTCTTCCTTTCTAGACTTAAGGATGACGTATATAAAATAGTAATAGATTTGACTTTATGACCTGACAAATTTAAAACTTATCTAATTACAAGGATATCCTTTTGAAAATAAGATATATTAAACGTTTCGATGTTTTAAACAATATTCACTTATTTAATTATAAGAATATTATATTCAAAGTGAGATGTGATCTTTCATATATATAATTGATCATTGCAATGATAGTGGAAATGAGTCAGGATGTAAGGGTGGTAGGTGTGTGTGTTTTTTTCTCTCGATGTGAGAGGAACAATGGAACTGTATTATGCATGTGGATTGGGAATGTTATCTAACAATTAGGTAGAAGTTTACTTGTTACTCTAAGGATTAAGGTTAACAATGAAAAAAATATATTCATTGTCTAATAGTTGTGGAAGACTCCACCATAATAATCAGGAATATGATCAAAAAAGGTATAGCAGATCACAGACTAAACCTAATTTTGGCCAGAGCATAACATAAAGCTTCAAAGTTCTAGAAAATAACATACTTCCGTGTCCTTTGAAACAATAACAAACAAGTTGATGCAATGACTAACATGACAACTAAGTTTAAAATGGGGGTGTTATGGGTAAATGGGCTCCAATATGCCCAAGCCATTCCTTAAATTTCAAATTCAATGACAAATACTTCCCTCATAAATCAACACTTGTTTCTCATACACAAGATCACTCACCAAGGCATAACATTTAACATGAAGAAACTTAGCATCCCCTTGCATGCACTTTAGGTTATGGGGGCAAGTGGTTTTGAATCTATGGAGTTACTTCATCCCGAGGTGGACGGGATAGAGGACAAACATGCTTCAACTATGTGGAAGAACGTTAGGATTTCACGCTTGTGTCTTTTCAAGTTAACCTGTGGTGTATTCCTCTTCTCACTATTTTTTATGTAACTTAATTTTTACAGGGCTCGGTATGTGATTGCAAGTAGTATAGTCTTCTCTTACTTTGGAGGATCCTAGTTATATCCCGAATCTTTGATTCTTAATCTCTTGGGAATTCATTGTTGGTTCTAGCATTCTGGCTTTGGACTCATAGTTTTGTTTGGTGTTCTTTCAACCTCAATATTGGTTTAATGTTCTAGCTTCATATTTGTTCTTAGTATGAAATGCCTTGAGACTATCCTCCCTCTATTAGGTTTCCGCATTTGGGGTAGAGTTTTTCCTCCTATGATTAAAGTTGGAGCATATTGTTTCTTTTCAATTTCAAAAGCTCGATTGTTTGTTGGAAAAGCGTTGTCTTTTTGGAACTCAGGAATTTCTTTTGTTCTCTCTTTAATGTAAAGACTGAAATCATATATTAACTCTTAGTCCCATTACCTCCAGTCTTCTTGAGCATTATGGAACCTCGTGTCTTATTCGAGTTAAGGAGAATTTTAAGGTCCTGTGAGGATATGGTGTAAGGAAATAGAGCTTTCATCTTCTCTCTCATTACCAAATTTAGTGAATTCGAGCAACAATGTATGGAAAAAATCACATAAATTATGGATACCCTTTTGCAAATCAAACAATAATTAGCTATTTTGGAGAAAGAGTGCAACCTCCTAAAAAACCTGGTAGAAACCATGAACAAGGATGCTCATTCAATGACTTCCAACCATAGGATTTCATATCATTGGGAAAATAGGGACGAGAATGCAGTAATTCAAATGATAGAAGCCATGGACATTGTAGACCATGAATTGGCATGCATAAACATAGGACTAGACAAAGCAACAAGTCACCACTCCTTTCTTTAAGCTGTGCTTTTTTAGGTTATCAACATATTAGGTGTCTTTTATAGGATTTACAACATCAAGCACATATGTACAATTTCATCAAAAGACATTAATAATCTTTGTATAATATTTTGGACTGACATGGATAGTTTGAATGTTGTAGACTTTACATGTGTATTTACAATGCTATCAGCGTCGTTGCAACCATTTTTGATAATATAATTTACTAGTTCCTATTTAAAAAATGAGTGAGGATGTGTATGTTATAAAAACATCCTGAAACCTGGGAAGGTGGGTGGTATAGTGTGTGTATGTGTGGAAACACACACACACACACATGAGCGTTTTGTTACATTCTCACACCCACTTGCCCACCCACCCTCTCTCTCTCTCTATCACACACACACACACACACACACACACACACACGCACGAGCGTTTTGTTACATTCTCACACCCACCTTCCCACCCACTCACACACACACACCACTCAACCCTACCCCACCCACTCTCACACACACACCACTCAACCCTACCCCACCCACTCTCCTAGGTGCAATGATATGTGTATGCATGTAGGTTTGTAACATCCTCACCCCCACCACCCACCCTAACAAAACAAAGACACGCGCGCATGCACGTGCACACACACACACATTCTTGGAGTGAGGAGTGTATGTGTGTGTGTGTTTTGTTACATCATCATTGCCCACCACTCACCCTATCAACACGTTACATCATCATTGCCCACCACTCACCCTATCAACACGTTACATCATCATTGCCCACCACTCACCCTATCAACACACACACACACACACCCTCACCCCCACCACACCACCTACCCTCCTTTGGGTGAGGATGTGTGTGTGTTTAACACACACCACTCAACCCTACCCCACCCACTCTCCTAGGGGCAAGAATATGTGTATGCGTGTAGGTTTATTACATCCTCACCCCCACCACCCACCCTAACAAAACACGGGCACGTGCGCGTGTGCGCACAGACACATGCACATTCTTGGAGTGAGGAATGCGTGTGTGTGTGTGTGTGTGTTTGTTTTGTTACATCCTCATTGCCCACCACTCACCCTATCAAAACACACACACACCCTCACCCCCACCTCACCACCCACCCTCTTTTGGCTGAGGATGTGACACACACACAGATCCTCACCCTTCCCCACCCACCATCGAGGGATGAGGATGTGTGTATACAATGTAAAGAAAGAGATGTGTTATATAAGTTTAATAAACTAAATTGAAAAAAAATGAATCTATTAAAAAAAAGGAAAAAAAAAACAAAAAATACTATAAAATTAATAATAATAAAATAAATTAATATCATTGTAAAATCATGTCTTTTAAATATAAAAAATAAGTTTGTGTTTCATTTTTTTTTTTTTTTACCCAATTAATACTTAATTAAATCAAAGTAAATATATATTTAGACTCATTAATAATAATAATATTAATTCGAAGAATAAAGTGCAATTTAAGACCATATTTAATATTAACATTATACATAATATAAATAATTTTAATACAATATTTTATAATAATAATGTATTAATCAAAATATATATTAACAAAATTATCAATTTATATTTTAATTTTTAAAATTATTTATTGATGCTGAATATTTCGACAGACTATAGAGAATGGGAAAATATTTTATTTGTTTGTAAAAAGTATTCTAACAATCTAGAGAATATTTTTGTATTAGAGATGTATTGGATTGTTATTATGTGTGTAATTATTATTTAAAACATGTGTAGAAGGCTCAACCATTTAACATGATCACCCCGTATTTAATCAATTGTTATGGTACAAACGGCATACAAAAGGCAATTACCTATATAAAAGCCTCATTATTATAAAATAAATCATGATTAAAAACATTATTATAAAATAAACTTAAATGTTTACTTTTTTTCATGGAAAAAATTTGTTTAAATTATATTAATCATATAATTTTTTTTACATCTTTCATAATTGGGATTCTCTAAATCCTCAAAAAACTAGCAAAATCACAACACAAAATCCCATTACATTACCCACTGCATCTAAAATCTAAGAAAAACTGGATAAAAACAGGATACAAAAACAAAGAAAAACCCTTATATATAATTGTTCATCTTCCTTAATCTGCTTCTACTTTGCAGATTCATCAATGAATCTTGATGTGTCTTCTCGGGCCTTCATCTCCATTTGTCCATTGGTAATAGGTAACCAATCATTCAGGTTCAATCAGAGCCTGCTTTGAGAGATTATTTGCATCACTGTTAAAATCTCTATAAATGTGCTGAAATTCAATAGAAAGAAAGTTTAATTTGATTATTTTCTTCCATCCTTCTATGGGGGCTCACCATCAGTCCCCCCTTGTCACTGAGCCAATCAATAACAATTTTTGAATCACCCATAATATGAATACATGGGATCTCCAAAAATTCTGCTAGCATTAATGTGACCCATGCTCCCAAGAGCTCCGCCCTAGTATTTGTTCATTTACCACAAAAATAAGTCCATCTATATACAGTAGTCTCCCGGATTTTTATGACTCCTCCTGCCCCACTCCTAAAGCCATCTTTTGATGCTGCACCATCAAACCATGCAAGTGCTGAATTCATACTATAATTTATCATAATTGTTCTCGAGAGTTGAGGCTTTAGATGACTACTGGAATTAGTGCCAGGTAAACCATATAACATGTGCCACAATCAAAGTTGCCACAATGTTTACCATATACCAATTCTTCAAACAATCCAAAAGATTAGTACCAAACCAATCTCTATCAAGCTTTAGAGTCTGTTTTAAGATTTTCCACGCTATAATTGAGAAAGGACAAAGTTTGAATAAGTGGTAGGGCGTTTCCAAATCCCTCTTGCAAAGAGGGAAGCATCCCCGACCCTCCCAGCCTTTTCTTGGTCTGAAGTTCACTTGATTAGCTTAAAAATCTCCATGACGGTTGTTTAGTGGAAAACTGCTAACACTCCATCTGATAAAGGTATTTTATTTAAATCTATATGTTTATTGTATTTTAAATTGTATTTTTAAATATAAAAATGAATTTAACTTGTTGGAAAATCACTGAAACATTTGAATAATACAGAAATAACTATTCAAATCTACAGATTTAATAAATATCCTCTAAAAATATTCCAAAAATCGAAATTTTAATAAATATCCCATGAAAATATTCCCCAAAATCGGACCAACTGGACCAATATGCACGTTGCGAATTGTGGATAAAAATTGAAAACAATGTGATCAGGCACGTTATCCAAATATAATTTTTTTATTCATATCTTTAGGGGAAAGGGATAGAATATAATGGTGACTTAGTGGAATCATCCAACTCATTGAGCATGGATTGAAATTACAGGCTTGAAACTGACAGCTCATGCCTAACATTGCACGCCATTTTGCACCCTTTTCTCACTGTGACTGTCAACGCACAAAGGCAACTAAAATGGAATATAATGTCAGAGCTGACATTAAATTTCAATTGTGAGCACTTTTCTCACACAAGGTGAGGTCACAGAACTGAACCACGCGCTTTTTCCCACACAAGGTGAGGTCACAGAACTGAACCACGCGACGGATAAAACAATGTAAGACACACAGAACAGTTAAAAATATGTTATGGAGAGAGACAGAACGGTTAAAAAGGTGCCAGGAAGGGAGAGAGAGCGTGCTTGTAACGGAAGTAGGAAGCAATATAATACTAGATACAATGGAGGCTAGCAGAGTAGGTAGATTTAGTGCAATAATGCCGAATTAGTTGTTCTAGTAGTACCCATAATCTAATATGCATGAATATGCATGATGGTGTAGGAGGAGACCCATAAATAGGTCTGATTGAAGCAATGCCTTACTGCTCTAGCAAGCTTCTCGGAAGAACTTGGTACCTTCTCCGAGTTTTTTTTTTTATCTGTTGAAGGTTCCTAGGTCAGATCTATGGCGGGCAGCTGCCAAATGGCTCATCTCAGGTATCTAGCAACCGTGGTTGCAGTTGTTGTGATCTCAGTATTCTCAAATGCAGACCCCGATCCTCTGCAAGATTTCTGTGTGGGAGACCTCAGACCCACCAATACCCAGACTGTGCATCTCAATGGATTGATCTGTAAGAACCCTGATAATGTCACTGTAGATGACTTTGTCTATGAAGGAATAAAGAGTCCAGGCAATGCATCTGCTACTGGATTTGCTGGGACCTCTGTGACTGCCCTGCAATTTGCAGGGCTCAACACCCTGGGCATGTCTCTGGTTAGGGCAGATTTTGAACCTGGTGGTGTGAATGTTCCCCACCTGCATCCCAGAGCCACAGAGATTGGGTATGTTGTGGAGGGGACTCTGTATTCTGGGTTTGTCACCTCACAGAACAAGCTCTATGCCAAGATTCTCCACAAGGGCGATGTGATGGTGTTTCCCAGAGGGCTGGTACACTTTCAGATGAATGTGGGAAGTAAGCCTGCTGTTATTGTGGGGACGTTCAACAGCCAGAATCCTGGAACGGAGAAGCTCCCATTCACTCTGTTTGGATCGGGGATCAATGATGAGCTTCTGCAGAAGGCTTTTCAGCTCAGTAAAAAGGAAGTGAAATCCTTGAAAGCCAAGTTTGGCCCTAAGGTCTAGATGGTATTTCTGCAATCGGTTTTCTCTGTTACAGAGGTAGCTTTATTAAAAAGAATGTGTGAGTTTTAGCAGATGCTGCATTTTGCTCCCGGGTCTCTCCTGATGTTCTGTTCCCAAATCTTTAATGTATTTTTCAAGTGTGGCGAGGAAACAAAGCCTTGGTTCCATCGCCATATGAAATGTATTTCATGAATTGGAGTAAGTTATATTATTTGAAACAATGCAGCTACTTATTCCTGTCTCTCATTCTTTAATTTTCTTCCGTTCTTTATCGTTATTCACAGATGGGCTTCCTTCTTTTCTCTCAACCTTGGCTTGGTCTGGATTTTAAGTTCAGTTCTCCTTTTTTCTTGACATACATTAAATGCCAGCTTCCTTTACTGGTCTTTAAAGAAGATTGCATTACACTTCCGTGGAGCATTGCAAAATACCTATATAATATATATTTTCAGTGTTTAAGAACATTGATGGGCAATTCCTCTAATTTGATCTTGAATAATGTAGATGATGCCCTGGGTGATTTCATGGCTTGCCTTTTTCTGTGTGGCAAAGATTCTGCTCTTGTTTTTACAATGCACCTATTGAATTATAGGGTTGCATCCATCAATCAGTTGGTTTCCAAACTTCTTTTAGTTCTCGGATTCCAAGAGGGGTCACAAGTTCAAAATCCCATCAGCGGCTACATCAGGTACCTTGTATGCCATCCTGGTAGCTGTGTTCTTTACAGGCCAGCTGTAAAGTATGAGCAATTTATGACTGTCAAGAGGATTTAAACTAAAGCAATTTTATGATTGTCCAGAGCATATAAACTAATTTTATGATTATCCAGAGTAGTTAAACTAAAGCAATTGTGGAGGTTGAATCCCTATGCATTAAAAAAAGAAATTGAAGCAATTGTGAAGATTGAATTTTTATGCATTAAAAAAAGAAAAAGAAATAGTTTGTTTATTATGTTTGTTTGATTAGCAGTGATTGTGGAGGTTGAATCCATGTGCATTAAAAAAAAGAGTGTTGTTTTGCGATGAGCAATTTATGACTGTCAAAGAACTTAAACTAAAAGAGTGTTGTTTTGCGATGAGCAATTTATGACTGTCAAAGAACTTAAACTAAAGTTTGATGTAGAGGTTGAATCCATGTGCATTAAAAAATAAAAAAATAAATAGATTGTTGGTTGCTTTGGGATGAGCAATTTATGACTGTATAAAAAACTTAAACTAAAATTTGATTATGGATGATCAACTTATAACTGTCCAGAGAACTTAAACTAAAGCAATTGTGAAAGTTGAATCCCTATGCATTTCAAAAAAAGGAAGCACATTGCTGGTTGCATTTGTTTGATTAGGGATTTCTCTTCGGATGTTGGCTGCCATGAAAGTTGAGAATTGAAGTAAGCTAAAGTAAGCAATACTTTTTTTTCTAATTATTTCTGGAAGTGTGTCTATTGGGGTTGATGTTTTGGAGCTGAAAGCTTGTGGGGGCAAATCCCAAGTTCCTATGTGGATGAAAGTCTCAACATTGACATTGACACTTGATGACATCAATGTCAGTAAGTGTTGAGATATCATAATCAGGTCAAAGGTAAGTGAGATCAGGCACATTATCAATCATTGATAATGTATTTTTTTGGCAAATAATAACCAGTTTGTTATTGAATGCTGCAGCAGCTAGTATCAGCATTGAATGCTGCGGTAGCTGGTATCAGCATTAAATGCTGCATAGTAGGCTAGTTATTATTAGCTTATCCTTTTCATCTGATTTACTGATTAGTGAATAGTATGGTATCCAATAAACAGCAGAAAAAAGTACACTACCAATCATTCATATTGATAATGTTCCTAATAAATAATTTACAAATAATCAATTTTCACAGTCAATCTGTGAGTCGGTTACAGCCATCTATCACATCATCCAGTTACAGCTAATGGCCAGAATGCAATCTTGATCGATTGGGTTTTATAAATTTGATAGGCGTACTGCAAGTAGAGGCAGAGTGCAGAAAGGAGGGCATTCTCCGTGTATATGCCTGCTGTAGATGTCTTCTAGTGTATGGAAAATGATCGGACAGCCCTTTGTTCTTCTTAGATTAATGTTGTGTGTATGATTGACCTCAAAGGCTAGCCTGTCTGTCATAATTGTATGCTTCTGCAATATCTGATACTTTAAGTGATCCCGACGCGTAGCAGCTTGCTGCCTGTAACAAAGTACACAGCGAAAGCAAGTACATCATACAGAGAACTTCTATTACACAAACAAGAGAATTAAACACAGTCTTTTATTCATTTGTAGTGGCTCGATCACCGCGAAACTAATAGAACCAGAGCGTAGCGCCTACTACCAGAAACTTAAACTTGGAGAGAAAGGCCCCTTCGTTAATGGCGAACTATCCGTATATACACGGGTATGGACAGTTTTTCGCGATGGAAGCTAGATGGGCAAATACTTTAGAATTCCGGTAATTGAACTGCGAAGGACAACTTAGCAAGTAGATCGTCATTCTCATTGGTTCTTCGTGTGTCGACGTGGCGAAGGCCAATAGTCTCATTCATTCATTTTTCCTGAAATCGGACTGTGGACCGT
>SNQJ01S0012373.1:143853-172060 GCA_010110895.2 Picea sitchensis | reverse complement strand
ACTAACTTACCCAAACGGGGCCCACATGACTTTTGGCGCTTCATCTCCCAGGGTTAGGTTTTTGGATGTCTAGGACTTTTGGCATTCCTGTTTATTGTAAAAAGGCCTTCAGAGCCTCATTGTAATCATCTTCTTGCGAATGCGAGTAGCCGTCACGTCTCTTCTCAGAGATAAGCTACCACCATTCTATTGAGTCTTTCACTCTGTATTTTACAGTCTCTGTACATTTATTTCATTAATAGAAATCGTGTATTACTGTATATCTGTGTTTATGGTTGCATCTCTGATATATTTCTATTATATTATTGAATATCTGTGCTATCTCTGTGCATTTCTTTATTATATCTCCGATCTCATTTCGTGCCGAAAATAATCCGGATCATTAACCTTGGACAAGATCCTTCTCAAACAAAACAACACAAATTGGTCCAACAAACTCGTTAGTTGATGCAAACTAGTATACATACCATATCACATACCACAATATAATAAGACATAGGTTTACAACCTTCTACCCTTAATTATTAATACAAGAACTAGACGCACAATTTAGAGCCCCCTCATGGCTTTCCCTACTTAATCACTTACAAACACACATATTTAAACACGAGTTGCCACCATAATGATGAGTCATCAACGTTTTTAACACTAACCAAGATAATGATCATCAGAATCGACCACAACCACTGTTGTGGCAAACTCAACACTACACCTTCTTTAGGGTCAAGGCTCTTTCCCACCCACACTAAAGTAATAGGGTAGCCTAGGAGCTTAATCTATGCTCCCTAGCTAGCTAAACATTTTACTGAGTAACATGCTAAATTATCCAAATTTTGGTATCATTTCATTTCATATCATGGCCATGATCTATAATGAATCATGGATCCCTTTACCCACTAATATTTAACACACAAGAATTACACACGAGGACGATATGTGGTATTAAAGTCCAACTGAATCATGGACCCCTTTACCCACTAATATTTAACACACAAGAATTACACATGAGGATGATATGTGGTATTAAAGTCCAACTTTGTACCTACCATTCGTTGGAACATAGTCAAAATTTGGAGCTAACCATGAATCTCTACTTGCAATATGGTCCTAGGTAATTGTGCAAACACACAATTTCTATGGTAAAATTGTTCTCTATGTCAAAAATTTCACAAATTGTTCTCATAGGCCAAAGCACACCCTTGGTTCATTTATTCATCACGAGCATACATGATCTACTCTACCTTTGAGTCCAAGGTGATCTTGCTAGAAAGTCCAAGAGTATAACATCCTATTGAACTTGTGAATACCATTAAGATATAAGTTGTAATCACTCAAAAAGTGCTCCAATCCCTTTGCTTCAATAGAGCCCACTGCTCAACTATCTTCAAAGAAATATGCACATAGACATACATTTTTCCCAACCACTCATAACTTGTTTCTTGCACCTCTTTTCCCAAGTCATGATCCTTCCATATCATTATTGCATAGGATCCAATTTGCTCCCTTATAAGATTCAAGTGACATTTTACTTAATTAAATCCTAGAAAAACTATATCCATATTCTAAATAAATTTGTTGAATTAGAACATATTAATCTTCAAATTTATTTCTTTTATTAAAAACAAAAATAATTAGAATATTCATCTTTCTAAAAATTTTAAACATAATTCATACAACTTATTCACATTACTTTTAACATTCTCTTAAGATTTTTCTAAACTCACTAATCATGTAAACCATGCTTTCTTATTATTATTTTCACTTCCCACATACTATTCTTATTTAGTATACATTACCCTTTTAACCATATATGTAGCAACTATCATGCCATCTCACCTATACAATAACATAATTATACTCCATCAATAATTATATACATATATATAAACATCTTTGAATTATAAAAATCTATTGTAATTATTCAAACTACCCCACTTATATTTACCATTACCCTTTTAACCATATATGTAGCAACTATCATGCCATCTCACCTATACCATAACATAATTATACTCCATCAATAATTATATACATATATATATAAACATCTTTGAATTATAAAAATCTATTGTAATTATTCAAACTACCCCCACTTATATATATAAGTGAGATCACCAAAACACTCTACTCTTCTCTATATATAATTAATTCAAATCACCAAAACACTCTACTCTTCTTTATATATAATTAATTCAAATCACCACGACACCTTTCCATGGTAAAAAATCCATTTTCATTATTCAACCACTCTACTTAGTATAATCTCCTATATAAGCATATAGCTTTTCAAAACAAGGCTATGTGGTAGCATTGTCTTTGTTGAACTGGGTTATAAATTTATAACATAGAAAAGCGGTATAAAGATGCATAGTTTGACTAAATTAAACAAGGCTATGTGGCAACATTGTCCTTGTTGAACTGGGTTATAAATTTATAACATAAAAAAGCAGTATAAAGATGCATAGTTTGACTAAATTAAACAAGGCTATGTGGTAACATTGTCCTTGTTGAACTGGGTTATAAATTTATAACATAGAAAAGCGGTATAAAGATGCATAGTTTGACTAAATTACATCTTTTGATAGCCTTATGTTCACATGGTTTTCCATTTCATTAAAAATGCATAATTTGATTAAATTATAATTTTTTTATAGTATAATGTTTACATGGTTTTCTATTTTTAAAAAGATTTAGAAAAAAAATTTCTTACATGATATTAAAAAATGTTTAAACTTAAAAAAATCTTTTACATAATAATAAAAAAATACTTAAACTTAAATATTAATAACTAATTTGACTAACATTTTTTAAAAAATTTAGAAAAAAAAATCTCTTACATGTATTAAAAAATGTTTAAACTTAAAAACTTTTACGTAGTAATAAAAAAAATTAAACCTAAATATTAGTTATTAAACTTAAATATTAATAACTAATTTGACTAAATTATTAAATAATATTAAAAAAATGTTTAAACTTAAAAAAATATTTTACATAGTAATACAAAATACTATACTTAAATATTAATAACTAATTTGACTAAATTACATCTTTTGATAGCCTTATGTTCACATGGTTTTCCATTTTTCTAAGAAGATTCTTAAAAAAAATCTTGCATAGCATTGAAAATATACTTAGACTTAAATATTAAGAACTTTCAAGAGCCTTGGAACATGGGCAGAAATCTAACTTGATAGACATTTGTGTTCGTCTTTTTCTTTGAATCCTCTATTACGTTATAAATTGCATGTTGCAAATTAATTTCAGTTTTTGTTTGTTTGTTTTTGGAATGGTATATTTGCCATCAATTGATTCAGTTTCTTTATAAATGGTTTATAAAGAAAAAATAGTTTCATAAGTCAAAGCTCAAACATAAACAGTAATTATGTAATAAAAGGATCGATGTCATGTAAGTTGACAAAAGCATGAAAAAATCTGCAGGAAGAAGTCAAAGGAATGTTAAAAGTGAAGAAGTATAATAATCAAATGAAATATGCATTTAACTTATTCTAAGGCAATTGAGATGCAATGGGGGAACTTTGGTCTTTCAATTTCAATAGGAGTTAATTGGAATATGGTTAGCAAATGATGTGCATAACACAAATTATTACAAAATTTCTTATTTGTTTATTTGACATAAGCAATTGTAGTCTTTTCATCATATATATGTATATTTACTATAAAGAGAATATCTTTTAGTAGAGGTTTTTATGAAACTTCTTCGAAAAAATGATATTTTTTCTATTTATAGAGATGGTGGGAAATCAGAGGTTTTTGTGGAGGTTTTTTTTACCGGTGCGCATGTAAGGTATGTCATACGCATCGGTGTACACATTAAATATAACACTCTGGTGCTTAAATGTTCAGAAGCATTGTCATAAGTTGTAATAAAAATAACAAGCACCAATCAAAGCACACTGGTGCCATTGAATCTTACGACCTGATGTGTATCGTTATCGTTAGACACACTGCGATAGGGTAAACACAAAAAATTTACCAAACCGATTTTCATTGTTATACTTCATCCAATGCTTCCAAACTCTCAAGGAAACACCGATGCTCACTCTCCTTCCAAAGACACCTTGTTCTCGGTGCTCTACAACGAGTTGTAGAGCTCCACTAGTAGATCCACACATTTCCAAATTTTGGAAATTACCACGAATTTTCATTTTATCTCAAAGGTGGAACCATGCCTCCTCGAGACATAAGAGTTCACGTAAATTGTTTATTACTTTCCTCTTTGCATTTTTCATCCAATTAAGATTTTAATTTAGCTTGAATTTTGGCCATTTTTTCAATTTGTTTTTCCAATTCCGCATGGTGCACCTGAACGCTTTGGCTTGCCTTAAAGTGGTGCCTCATGTGCAAAATTCATAGTAAGCACCGCCACTAGTGTGTCTAATCTAAATGTATGCACCGGTGTCATTCAAGGAAGAACATCATGATTAAAAAAAAAAAAAAAAGCGCGTCTTTTGTGATGCCCCACACATGGTGTGTTATAAAGGACAACGTCTGCTAAACAACATGTTGGTTCTCTTGGAACTTAGAGCACCGTTGTGTTCCATTTAATTAAGTGCATTGCTACGTTTATGACTCATAAAATTTAACGTAGTGGTGCAACCATTTTAACCAAATGCACCTGTGTGTTAACAAATCCGCACCAGGAAAAAAATTGATCGACTTGGCATAGTGGGGAATATCATTGGACACCCCATTACCGATGCTCTATTATACATAGCGCACTACTAAACAAAACACCGATTCTCCAATAACACAGTAACATTGATGTGTTCATAGTAACACATCGCACCGTGTAAGTTGCAATAAAACAATTTAACCTAGCTATGTCCATAGGTCCAATAATGCACTGGTATTGTAAAGAACACATCACTGAGATGAATATTTCAAAATCTACCAGCATGGTGCATCTTATGGAGAATATTGCTAAAACATGTGGCGGTGTGACAATAAATGAGGAGCATTGGTGCGTAAACGATAACAATACACACCGATGTTGTTAAAGGAAAATCACTGTGACAAGTTTTTAAAAATAAACATAGTGGTGCATATTTTATGAGGCCCCATATCCAGTGTGTTATGAAAGACAACACACCACTAAACAAATTTCTGGTGCTTTGGTAGAACTAGCGCATCGGTTCTTTCAGTTTAACAAAGTGCACCGATAATTTTTCGAGCCATAAATTTTAGCGTAATGGTGCATCCTTGTTAACCAAATGTATTGGTGTTGTTAAAATAATTGCACTGGGAAAAATGTTGAATGAATTGGCATGTTGGGGTCTCTCATTGGACACCCCATTACCGGTGCTCTACACAACCCAATGTACCACAAAAATATTTCGGTTCTCAAATAACATGGTAGCAACGGTGTGTTCATATTAACACATGGCACTGCTTAGTTTTCAATAAAACAATTTAACCTAGCGATGCCTTTAAGTACAACAAACACACAATTTTTGTAAAGAGCACGACATCGGGCTACATATTTCACAATTTAACAACATAAGTGTCTTATGGGATGCAATGGTAAAATATGTGGTGGTGCCACAAGAAACATTGTGCATCGGTGCGTGATATTAACAAAACTGCATGGAGGTACTATTTGTTTGATATAGGGAGTTGTTTGCAGTGCATAGTTATTGTTTGAGGTGCACCAGTTAATTTTCTACATTTTTTTGCAAACAAAGATTAATTTTAGTTTTTGTTAAACATAAGTTATTTATACATGTGTGTGTTTTATAATTTCAATTCATTATATATGTGCGTGTGTGTGTGTTCCTAAAAATATTTATATGTGAATTAGAGATGACGACGATGAGAGGAGACGCAACAACAAGAAGTCGAAACGTTGTTAAAGGAAGATTTGCCCCACCCTTTGCAATCTTGTAGAGAGGGCCTTATTCCATTCCCCCATGTAGACTTACTTTCCCTGATTGATAAATCCAGAGACAAAAATAAATATTTTTCCACTTATACACACCTTGCAAGCTATACAACAAGCGTATACGCTGGCTACTCCACTATAGCCTGCGTACATCAGGATTTGTGTCAGAAAATCAAAATTAAATGTTGGGTTTCCATATCATGACAGGAGATCTCTGATCCTTGGCCTTCCATATACTGGAAATGTTCCGACTCGGCCCTTCAATTTCATTTTGAAGGCTATAAAGAATCCAATTTTGAGCTATGGAAAAGAAAGAGAGAATTCAACTTTGAGAGCAAAGCTACTTTGGAGAAATTATTTACTTCATATTGAGTCTGCATACCTTTGTCCTTTAAGTCTGAACACAGTGTTCAACCCCCAAGCTCTTCCCTTATTGATGGAGAACCTCTTTGTGTCCCATATATGAGCTTGCCTTTGGTGGAGGATTGAAGTGGTGGAGGCCCAATTGGAAGGAACTTGATTTCTTGGTTCTGAACCATGCCGACACGAAAGTTTGTAATATTTTCACTTCTGCTGATCTTTATTAATAGAAATACTCTTTTCCCGTCCAATTGATATCTTGAAAATATATGTATTATGATCCATGGGCATGTTTGTTTTGTATAGTAATGGATTATGCTATCTAATGTTCTAACCTGTTATATTATCACTATATGCTTGCTCTACTTGTTTGTTGAGAACTTGTTGCATGTATAAAGCTTTGGGTCAAAGTGCTCAACGATGGACATCATCAAACGTTTGGACGAGGTAGGCCTCTTTCTTACCTCCCTTGCACATTAGTTTATATAGCATATGATGGAATTGAGTCGATTTCTATAGTCATACCTGTCTGTTGTGGTTCACCCTAGCCATAGAGAGATTTTCCTCGTAACATAATTGACGACTCCACTGGGAAGGAATCTTATTTCTTAGGGTTTGAAGTACTTTTCCCCTTAGATTGCTCTCATTTCTATTGTGGTTCTTGTCGTATCATTGCTTGACAACTCCTGTTCACTCCGGGTCTGAGTTTTTAGCCTTTCTCCATTGCCTGGCCTTGTTTCAAAGCATATACATGCCTTTTTGCTTGACAATCGCGTATACATGCAGGTTGTCTCACTGCAAGCTGCGTATATAAGCTCTGTTTTCCCAAATAGTCGCGTACACCTTTCTTCCTTGCCTATTTTCTTGGTTTGGTGTTTGCTGGGTGGGATTTGATGCTTGCTGATCCTTTTTAGGTCCCTGTAGTGCCTGTTGAGTGCATGTGGGATGACAATAAACCCTCTTTTGGTTGAATTTTTGGGCAAAGTTTTTCTCTTCATATTTTCATTTTTATTGTCCTTGTACATTGGGTTGGGTGTTTCATTGCTTGATATACTGCTTGAGTTATCTCTCTTTTATACACAGTAGGGCTTTATATCAAGTTACTTTTCAGTTCATGCATTTTCAGTTTCGATATATTGAAAATACAAAAAAAATAGGCATTTTGCATTGCTTGGCATTTTTTGTCTTTTGAGTTTTTATCATTACCTTAGTGCATATAGTGAAAGATTTCATTTTTTACTTCTGAATTGCAGAGTTGAATTTGAAAATTACATCGCTTTTAGGAGCATATCATACATTAAAAGTTAAAGTTAAGACTTTGCATTATTTTCATATTTACTTTCTTGCAGAGTCATAACACCATGAGTTTCATCTCCATACCTTTTTGAGTAATCATGGCCATAAAATCAACGCTATAATTTAAAATTTATTAGTAACGATTTTATTTTCTAGGGTGCACATACTAGCCTAGGATTTAGTGCCTTGGAATAAGATTTTTGTGAGTAAAATTCTCCAAGGAAATAAAATCAACATATGTGTCTGAGAAAGGGAGTTGAGAAGGCCATTGTATAATTGGTAAGATAAGGAGGCTCCGCTCACACCGGAGTCAATCACGAAGTCACACAAAATTGGTTGAAGGGATATCCCCCTGATACTCTCCTAGCGTCAGAGATATTTCTGTGGATTTATTCGTATTTGGGGATGTTGCTAGTGCCCATACCTCCGTGAGAGGCAGTTATTTTAAGGTTTTGGGCTTCGTTACCCTGCCCATATGGTGATCCGAACTTATGACTGCTCGCTTGTGCATCGGTTATACAATGGTTTATTAGTTGCTTGAATTAGGTATCTCATAGGTTACTTGCAGGGGTTATTTTGCAATTACCCTAGGTCCGATAGGGGTCGGACAACCCACAACCTTTATGGAGGATTACCTCTCTGGGGGGATTTGACCGACTGGTTGTCAAGCCTACAAGGGCCCCTATAACTGATTTCATTACCTCCGATCTTTAGCAGGGAGTCTCAGGCCCCTCTTGGGTGAGACATACCTTCTAATTTAGGGAGGGACGCCACTCAGCCACTTTACCCCGTTTGCATGCATATTGGCCGTTTTACTTTTGGTGTGATATTTGCTTACTAGTTGGACTTAGGATATATTTTTTATCTTTAGAGTCTTAAGTCATCACGGAGTTGGACCAGGCTCCTCGCCGGTCCTGTCGCTTGTTAAAGTTACCACTGGATTTCATGTCCTTGCCTTCTAAAAGGCGTAGAGTTATTATACGTGGTACACACACATACATCGTTCAGACTTGTGATTCTACAAGGATGAATACTGAATCTGGTATTCAGAATTCTGGGAGCCCTTCAACTCCCATACCCACTATAGTTAATGGCACACCTTCGAATCTTGTAACCTCTATGGTCGTAGTGTCAGAGGTACCTATCAGTACTATGGCTCGACCTATAGTTAATGCTCAAGCTACCGCCTCAAACCCTTTAGGGTCTCTTGGCCACTCACCAGGCTACAATGTTCAGTCCATCCCTATGGCTTCTAGTCCATTTTCTTATGGTATGTTTAACTTCACTTTGCAGTTTTCGAACTCCATCCCAGCTGCTGGCCCTAATGCTAGCATTGGGCTCAGGGGCAGTACACCTCCCTACACTCCTTTTTCATTTGGTGGATCTAAAATCCCTCAAATGAATCCTAATATGGTAGGTATACCTTCTTTTGACCCTAGGTCCAATCCTCCTACTTCTGGGTGGAATAGTCAACATGACAGACAAGATTCAGCTCAAGTTTCGTCTTACAATCCTACCTCCTCGGCGCAGATTCTAACCAATACATTTGGCATGACGAATCCGCCTCTATCCTCCGGTTTCCAACCTGGGGGAGGTCAGTTTCACTCTTTGGGAAACTCCCAACCTGAATCTAATCTGGCTGGGGGGAATTTCTATAACCCTCAACAGAACATTCCATTTGGAATGATGCCCAACCAACCTTATATGAATCATCCCGGAGGAGGGCCTTATAATGCGGACAGGGCCATGGTGTTTACCAGAACCCTGGATGGCCTCCGAATCCACAAGCGTAATATTTCCTGAGAGGATGGGGCTAGATGTCACAACCCCCTCTCCCTTTTCTGGCCACGCTTAATCTGCCAGATTTGGCTAAGTTAATGAACTACCCTATGAGTCACAATCCTACATGGCCCCCGGTCCCCACCAAACTTCCTTTGGACATCCCAAAGTTCGAGGGTAAGAATGGAGAGGATCCTGGTGATCACGTCACTACTTTTCACCTTTGGTGCTCATCAAATTCCCTTAATGACGACTCTATTGGTTTGAGATTATTTCAATGCACCCTCATCGGAGTTGCTGCGAAATGGTATATTGAGTTACCCAAGGGGGCATATGGGACTTTTAGTCAGTTGGTAATGGTCTTTCTTAACCACTTCCAATTGCCCATTTGTTATGATGCTGGCTTAGAATTGTTGTCAACTTTACGCCAGGATACCACCACTCATATCTAAGACCATATCCAGAAGTGGCGTAGACGGAAGAGGTTGATTAAGACCCCTATACCCCCGACCTTTCTTTTAGAATTGTTTCTTAAATCTTTGTACGCTCCTATCTCAAAGGATGTTTCTACTTTTGGGGTTACCATTGAGGAGGAAGCGATCTTTAGGGCCCAACCATTAGATTTGATTTATGCTCAGAATAGGATGTTATACCATATTCTTCCTGACGCACCATGGTCTACTTACTACCCTAGGCAAAAGCTCGGACCTCATGCCGATGGCATTGTAGGTTTTGCCAATGTAAAGTTTGCAGACTTGGTGACAAACCAGTTGAAAGAGTTGTCTTTAAGACATTCCGCAGGAGGACCAGCCTCGTCTGTGTCTTCCAATCTCACTCAGTCGGTATATGTACACTCCATGCAATTGTCAACCAACCTGAATGGTAACCAACAACCAGGAGGAATAAGAAGAAAGGACGCAATAACCGTAAGGGTGGGAAAAATGGTAATAAACGCAAGGGCAATAATAATAATGCGAAGACGGGTAATAATGTTGGAGAGGGAAAATGAGAAAAAAGTAAGGTGGAGTTTCCCTGTAAGCTTTGAACAGATGATCACCTTACCCATTTGTGCCCCAAACTTGCAGAAGCTGCGAGGATTTTAGCTCAATCGCCTGCCGTGCTGACGAATCTATTCCCACATAATCAACACTTAGCCTCGAGCTCCTCAAACACCATAAATGCGGCTAGTGGAGGTCAAAACCAGCAGTCACAAGATGGCAACCATTTATGTATCAATATGGTCGATGCGAAAATCAATGTAGCCAATTGATCTCGAGACTATAGTTCTAAACAAACTAATCCTGGTCTATAATCTCCTCCTTCTCCGGAGATGAATTTACAGATTGAGAAACCGGAGCCCCCGCCTCGTACTTTGAAAGGAGTACTCAAGCACTCTACCCATAATCCAAATGCTAGAGCCACCCAGAACTACTCTATTGTTGAGGACATGGGCCAAACCCCTTGTGTGATGTTGGCTTTGAAGGTACTCCAAATATGTCCTTCACAGAGGAATGCCTTACTCTCTGCTCTAGGAGCTCTAGAACCCAATGGCTCAAATGTTATCAAGTTTGATGTCATAGATGTTAAGCCTCACTTACCTTACCATGTGGCTTTCCAAATCCATGTGGAGTATTCAAAGTATACCATCAAATGTGTGGTTGTTGATGAAGGTGCTGCTACGTGTGTGATGTCCCTGGCTTGTTGGAAATCTCTCGGTTCCCCGACCCTTTCCAAGTCATCGAACATGTTGACTTATTTTGAAGGTCACTCCTCCCTCCCTCACGGTATTTTCCCCACCTTTTGGGTCCAGGTAGGCGGGAATACGATAGAGGTGGAGGTAGTTTATGCACCTCTTGATTATAACATGTTACTAGGTCACAATTGGACTTATGCTATGATCGTCATTGTGTTGTCCGTCTTCCGTATCCTTTGTTTTCCTCATGAAGGGAAGATCACAACGATTAATCAATTATCCTTTGCGTGCTCTACTCCTAATGCATCTCTTGGACAATCGATCCCCATGATCGACAATTCTTAGCCGACAACTGAGAATATCGATGTCGAAATGTATTCTTCCCTTATGGGTACTTTTGACTTCTCGGCACCAAACCATCAAGTTTATGCCATGTCCAGTAGGCCCGTCTCGACTGGGAGGTCCATTCCTTTCCGTACGTCTTATTTTGATGATTCGTGGACCCTACCTTCCTCGACTTTGTCTTGTGAAGGGTAGTCGCATGCTAGGATGGCCATGCCACTATCGACAACAACGATTACGTATCAAGCTATTCTCGACTCTTCTTCCGATCTCGATCCAGTTCCCTCGCCGATGGATGAGGAGGATCTCATGTCTAGGCACGTGTGGGCCACCTCGTTGTCTTGTTCACATGATTTCCTCGATGGGAATTTTCCTTCAGACGAATCCATCATCGAAGCCATGAATGGTTCCGAAAAACCTTGGGATGATATGCATCACCTCTCTTATTTTCTCCCAGAGCTTGAAAGAATCGAACAAGATAGTTTTCAATCTACTTTGAGTGAGATAGTCAGTCACGCCGTAGTTCCACTTGATACACACGACATTTATTCCAAAGGAAACATGGCGAGTATTTATTCTACCGTCCAGATCGACATCTCTCGTACCCCTGGCAAGGTTGAAAATCTAAATATCTGTGTGGATTGTTCGCCAGAAGAAATCCTGATCTACACCGAGCTCTTCAAGGAATTCCAAGACGTATTTGCTTGGTCCTATGAAGAGATGCCAATGATCGACCCTCGTATTTTCGAACATGAGATTAAAACTTATCCGGATGCTAAACTTGTTCGGAAACGTCTTAGAGTTGTCAACCCTCGAAAGGCCCTCGTTATTAAGGCAGAGGTGGAGAAGCTACTTAATGATGGCTTCATCTACCTGGTTCCTTTAACCGAATGGGTATCCAACCCCATTCCTGTAGATAAGAATAAAGGAACCATCCGTGTATGTATGGATTTTCTTGACCTGAACAAGGCCTGTCCGAAAGACAACTTCCCAACACCTTTCATCGATCAGATTCTCGACGAGTGTGCGGGAAGCAAAGTATTTTCTTTTATGGATGGATTTTCAGGATATAATCAAGTTCAAATTAAACCCTAGGATCAACACAAGACAACATTTATTTGTCCTTGGGGTACTTTTTCTTACCGGAAATGCCTTTCGGCCTTAAAAACATCGGAGCAACCTTTCAACGTGCCATGACATTTGCGTTTCATGATCTTAAGCACATAGTCAAAGCTTACCTTGATGATATTGCTGTTCACTCTCGCTAGAGAGCGGATCACGTTACTCACCTTCAACTTGTTTTCGAAAGATGTTGTTATTATAGAATCTGGTTGAACCCTCACAAGTGCATCTTTTGCGTTAAGTCTGGTCGTCTTTTAGGTTTTCTAGTTTCTGAGACTGGGATCATGGTAGATCCGCTTAAGTTTGAGGCAATACTCCAGTTTCCTCCCCCACGCACGATTAGAAAACTTCAGGGTCTACATGGGAAAGCTAACTTTCTTCGTAGGTTTATAGTGAACTATGCCACTATCATTAAAGGTTTCATGCATGTTTTGAAGAAGGACACTCCTTTTATCTGGGATGAGCAAGCCCAGGAGTCCTTCAATGCTTTGAAGAAATCTTTGGTGTCAATGCCTTTACTGAAGCCTCCCAACTATGTTAGAGATTAATTTCTTTATATCGCCACGTCCGAGGATACGATTAGTATGGTTCTGGTTCAGGAATATGATGAGCTCCATGAGCACGTCAGTTACTATCTTAGTCGAACTTTACTCGGTCCTGAACTTAATTATACTTATGTTGAAAAGCTAGCTTTGGCTATCGTTCACGCAGTCCAACATCTACATCATTATATATTACTTTGTAAGACTATGGTGGTTTCTAACGTCAATCCATTTTAGTACATCCTTACCTGACATATCACAGGGGGAAAATACAATAAATGGATTGTCATTTTACAGGAGTTCGATCTCGATTTCACTTCCGCGAAATCCAAGAAATCCCTAGTCTTTGCAAAGCTAATATCCTATTTTCCACGATTAGATGAGGACGTTATCCATTTTGATTAGTTTGCGGACGAACAAATTTTTCTTGTCTCATCGTCTGACCCCTGGTATGGAGACATCGTGCTCTACCTTCAAACCTTGAAGTTCCCTCAACATCTCTCATGAGATGACCGATGACATATAAGGTACCAAGCTAAGAAATATACTATTATCGGTGACACTTTGTATCACCGAGGAATAGACAATATCTTGCATCATTGTTTAACCCACGGAGAAGGTGAGTGTGTTCTGAACGATTTCCACAATGGGGCTTGTGGTGGTCATCTATCCGGGCTTGCGACAACCCAAAAATTTTTGCAAGCCGGTTATTTCTGGCCTACTATCTATAAGGATTGTATTGAAGTAGTTAAGAAGTGTCACCCCTGCCAGGTGTTCACTCAAAAAATGCACTCACACCCAACCCCTCTTCATCCAATCATTACTGCTGGTCCCTTCACCAAGTGGGGGGTGGACTTCGTCGATTGCAACGCAACTTCGGTTGGGGGAATCAACACATTATCGTGGCCATAGACAGTTTACTAAGTGGGCCAAGGCCATGCCTACAGTTAAGTCCGATGGGAAGATTGCAACCTTCTTCATATTCAATCAGATTATCACCCAGTTTGGTATCCCGAGTGAGATTGTCACTGACCATGGCAGTCACTTTCATAATGAGATGATGGAAGAATTAGAAGCTAAGATGGGGTTTAAACATGGTCATTCTTCTCCTTATTATCCCCAGACAAATGGGCAAGTAGAGGCCGTCAACAAGTCTCTCAAGACCATTTTGAAAAAAACTGTCAGTTAGAGTAAATCCGACTGGTACATCATGCTATATCTTGCACTCTGGTTATACCGAACCTGGGTCAAGATTGCCACCAGATTTTATCCTTTCTAGTTAATACACGGTGTGGAGTCGATTTTACCCATTGAATGCAAAATAACTTCTCTTAAGTTGGCAGTCGCGCTCCTCCTTGACACTTCCGATCTCGAGCAATTCCTTGTACACCTAGAGAGTCTTGATGAGAAGCGTTGAGACTCCTCTATGATTATTGAGGAAAACAAATGACGTGTTAAGGTCCAGTATGATAAGTCTGTCTGTCCTTGGTTGTATGCTGAGGGTGACTTGGTACACTTGTATGATCAAGCCAAAGAATTGTTGGGGGAAGGAAAGTTTAAACTGATGTGGCATGGTCCTTACATAGTGTGACACGTTCTAGAAAAAGGAGCCTATGAGTTAGAAGATTACGAAGGGAATAAGTTGGCCGAGCCCATAAATGAGCTCTACTTGAAAATATATTACACTTGAGCCCAAGCTTGGGCATAACTCTCTGTATACTAATGTAATTTAGTCTTTTTCGTCTTCGATTTTCTTATCGAGTTTTGACTTGGTTTACAGATGTCAATGGAGTCGTCAGTCTACTTAGGATTTGCATACGGGGCCAGTCGTCATAAAAAAAACTTGTCTTCCGTCGCTTGGGTGGTTTACTCACCCGAGGGTCTACTGGTATCTTCAGGAGGTGTATGCCTAGGGCCATCCACGAATAATGTGGCCGAATATAGCGTCGTTATAGAAATTTTGCGCGATGCTATCTCACATGGAATTTGTTCATTAGAAGTTCGCCTGGATTGCCAGTTGGTAGTACGTTAGTTGAACGGTCGTTACCGTGTGTGTGATCCTACTTTACTCCGACGATTTCTACGGGTACGTCTTTTAGAATGACAATTTTATTTTATTACATATTATCATATTCCTAGGAGTTATAATCATGTATCCGATGCTTATGCTAAATTTGTTTTAGATTGGCATTTGTCACATAGTTAAAAGCAAAGAAAACCATCTAATCAATGTACACATTGTAAAATATAAGTAAAGCTAAAGATCCCTTTTTATATATTTCAAAAAATATGGTGTTTATAGTACAAAATGGGGCTAACACCCTCAATACATATACAACTGGTATAACAATATCCCCCAACATCTACGCCTTTGGAAATGGATGTGTGTCATGGTAGAAAACCACAGTGTTTGCGAGATGCCGAAATAGTTATACCCATGCATCGGGTACACCAACCACCTGTCGCTGCATAGCTTCAAGCAGATCTTCTACATGAACCATGGGTATCCTGTGAGTTAAACGTGATAGGTTTCCCTGCACGTTTTGTAGGACCCTCTCGATCTCTCCTCCTGCCACTTCGTTTCCCTGGTTCCTCTGTCGATGTCGAGGGAAACCCTTTGGCCGTCGTGGACCCATGTCTACGACACAAAAATTTCTAGTCAATACTTAAGTACCATCCAAAAACATTTTTGTCCTAATTATACAAAAATACAAAAAAACGAAATATGTAAAAACTTTTTGACATACCTATGTCACTGTAGGCAGACCCTGGTGGAAGTGGCATGTATGGATCTCCTCTGAATCCGATCCCCTTGTAGGGATAGTCATCAAGAGAGATGAACTGTCGCTGCCACCAGTAGAAAAATTCCCTGTTGTAGGGTGTCGACACCCTACCTCCTCCCTACCACCTCATCACCTCGGTCCACCGTGCCATGGATGGATCACGAGGTCCTCTTGGGAGAATCTCAACTCTAGGTCCAAAATCTAGAAACCGATTGAAAAATAAACTACACAAGATGGAGACAAACCTGAAATTTATTTTACCCCCCTACTTGCACTTTGTCAACTGGCTCTTCATATTGGCCAGTAGTGAGGTACACCAGTCGTACACTGTGGGTCTCGCACAATGCATTGCATAGAACATGAGCGACCTCGATGCCTGGTGCAATGAGGCCGAACCTGTGATCCTGGTCAAAACTAGGACAATTATCTTCAGACTGAGGTTGTTTATTGCCCAGATAGGAACTTAAATCCCTACCTTAGGAGTCCCTGCTACACAATGGGCATTGATATATTCTTCTATCTTCATCTCACTAGCCTCTCCTTGCGACTTGAGGTTCACAACCTCCCCCCGGCGTGATAGAACAGTCAGAAATTAAATGTCCTCTACTTCAATTCTCAATGGTTTCCCATCGAGATTGAAGCTCTTGCTATCAGGGTCCCAGTAACCCACCAACATCTCCAAAAACCTCACTTGGGCTCTCATTCCTTTGAGCACCCAAAACTTATACAAACCACATCTCTTTAAGGCCATTTGGGCCCCTGGATCTCGATCTACGACAACGTCGACCTCCTCATGCTCTCGCTCTCTCCATTCAAGAACCATCTTGTCAAAGACAAATACAATTTTGGGTTAGAACCCTTCATTTTGGTCATTTGCGTGCCTGTACACAGCTTCCTTTGCACACAGTCGCATGTATGGCTCAATATACACTCCTTGTAGTTAATATAAGGGCGTATACCTCGTCGTATACATGATCTAATCAAATCCAGCCCGCGTACACTGAAATCTATGATTTGCGCTTTAAATAACTAAAAATTTAAGACCTAGTTCAAAAATGTAATCCATTGAAATTAAAGAGGAAGATATCAAGAATTACCTGATCCAGTCAGCTTGTGATTTCGTTTCCGGATGCTCCCACAATCATTGTTTGAATCTTGGAGGATTTTTCGTCCAATTTGCACTAGTTGGGTAAAAAATCAAAATGGTATAGTAATTTTTTATTTTTTTACTATTTATAAATTATTTTTATCCACTTTCTATAGTTTTAAGCCATTTTTGCACCTAATGGACTAATACAAAGTGGATTGGGTTGGTTTTTGCAGTTTTAACTTGGGATTCTTGCAGATTTCAGTGTTATGTCCGTTTGTCACCTCAGGCAGGTATATTCGTTACCCAACATATAGGATAGGTATCCATTATGTCATGCATTTTCTCATTATCCTTTAACTGCCACTCTTTATGAGCTAGGTACGAACCCATTTGTTGCGACACAAAAACTTCCATCTACCATAAAGTCGTGTCGTTAACAAGTGGTAGAGACTTACCAAAGATTGTTGCCCTAGTTAGATCCCCTACTGCATTTGGTGCCCATGCAGAGATTTTTTCTTAGGACCGGGAGTCCCTCACAACAGATACATGACTTTATGCTGAGCCTCATTTCTCATTCATAACCATGCTTCTTTATCACCCGAGGAATCCCAAACGAGTCTTGGTTAAGCTCTTTTCCAACTCGTCTAAAAAAAATGAAAAGATTGCCGAGTGATTTGTCCCTTTCACACTCGTTAAAATCAGATTTGAAAGATCATGAGTCATAGTTAAGCTCTTTTCCGACTCGTTATCAAAAAGTGAAAAGATCGTCAAGTGAACTTGTCTTTTTCACACTTGTAAATTGGTTTTGAAGAGACATCTACTTGGCACAAGTTTATCCCTTTTTCACACCAACTAGACTAAAAGACATAAAAAAGGACATTTTTGGCGTTAAGTTGTGATTGCATCTCATGCCCCTGCTTGCATTATTGAGCCTATATCCGGTTCTCGCTTTGCGTTATAAACCATTCGCCTAAGTAGTTTTGCATCCTCAACCAAGCAGAGACTTGTTTATATCCTTCACAATTTGACACTCTATACCTAGGAGGGAACATTCCCCCGAGTGTCCATCTCCTGCATGCACTTCCCTACATTGAGCATAGGTACGTTCCATTGCTAGAACTAGTTTTGATTTCTTTCAACACTCGTTTCCTCCTTTGTATCATAGCATTCGTTTGTTATGAAAAAACAAAAAAAGATGGGCGGGAAGGGAGTATTATCTTATATCGTCAGCAGTCGTGTCCCCTTTGAACAAAGCACAAAGTTATTTGAGTCCATTCATCATAATTTTGGGATTAGCATGGCCTTAGGAAGATGAGATCATTACATAGTCTTCTCTATCGACTGGTTACTCTTCCAGTCTCTATAGAGAACTTCATTGATGCCTCCTGCATCTCATGATTTTATCATTGGGTCTATGCTACCAGAGTCCTCCACATGTCTCATGCTCTTGTTCAAAGGAAGTCTATCAACCTGTGTCGACCACTCCTCAGAAATATTGACTTTGCATATCATCCATACCCTCAGTTTGTCTCAGAATCACATGATACGTTAGTCCTATCATGCACCCTGACCCTACTTCCATCATTGGTAGGTAACCTTGAACCCAACAGTCGACATTTCATCATTGGTCGTTGACTAGGTGGTTTCCCTTGTGTTTGCCGACAAGACATCTATTCACACATTGGGATTCGTGTAGTGTCTTAGATGACATTATCCTTATCGATGGTCTTCTCACCTTTGTCATCAGTTTTTCATCATTGGATGCTATTCAGAGGGTGTTTTTCATGTACCGCTTGCACTTGGCACACATGAAAGATGCATCGGGTCGTTGTTTCGTGAAACTTGTTCTTTGTCCAATTTCCACCAAATCATGAAGCTCCTGCTTTGTCCCTCGTGCTTATTGATGAGAGATTCCTTAATTCTCTCCTTTTAGCGAGTCTCTTTCCATCGAATCCAACCCATTTATTCTGGAAACGAGACCTAGAATCTTATGAGTACCTTGAGTCTTGCAGTCATTAGTGGCAGGCTCTCTCGCCATCAACAGTTGGGAATACATCAATGTCTCCCGATCGATGGATTCTTTAGGTGTTCGACACCAACTCCTTTATTCACACTTGTAAGAATATACTCAGTGCCTTGATACCTACTTTCATTATCGGTAGGCTGTCTCGCGTTTTTTAATGGTATACATCAATGACCGGTAATCAAACAATGTTTCATTGTGTTTGACCTCAAATTTTTTTTTCACATGATGTAGACTTGCACCTTTGGCTGATTGTGTAAAAGACTTGAAGACATCACTATGTGGCCACAACTTTCCCCAGTTGTTTCTTCCTTTTCATTTGGACCAGTACCTATACGACTTCATTGATCATGGGAGATCAGATTGTACTCCATGGTATACAGATATCCTCATCTTGATTGTTTGAGACTGGTTCTACTGGGCCTTGTTCGTGACTACGACAACCTTTGGCATGTAACCACATTTGTATTTTCCTATTCATGGCCACAGAAACTTGTTTGGTATATTTTCACATGGATCTACAGTGTATTTTTGGCATCCATGTATGCAAAGTCAGTATAGAATGTAATGAGAAATTGAGTTCATCCAACTGGTTCTCTACCACTCCACTTCTGGGTTATTTATAATGTATTTCGGCCATCACAGATTCTCCTTTGACCTCACACATTTGGGGGCATATGTTAAAGAAAGATTTGCCTCACCCTATGAAATCTTGCAGAGAGGGGATTATTCCGTTCCCCCATGCAGACTTACATTCCCCGATTGATAAATCCAGAGACAAAAATAAATATTTTTCCACTTATACACACCTTGCAAGCTATACATCAAGTGTATACGCTGGATTCTCCACTACAACCCGTGTACATTGGGATTTGTGTCAGAAAATCAAAATTAAATGTTGGGTTTCCATGTCACGAGAGGAGATATCTGATCCTTGGCCTTCCATATATTGGAAATGTTCTGACTCGACTGTTCATTTACATTTTGAAGGCTATAAAGAAGCCAATTCCGAGCTATGGAAAAGAAAGAGAAAATTCAATTTTGAGAGCAAAGTTACTCTGGAGAAATTATTTACTTCATATTGAGTCTGCATACCTCTGTCCTTTAAGTCTAAACATAGTGTTCAACCCCCAATATATTCCCTTATTGATGGAGAACCTCTTTGTCTCCCTTATATGAGCTTGCCTTTGGTGGAGGATTTAAGTGGTGGAGGCCCATTTGGAAGGAACTCGGTTTCTTGGTTCCAAACCATGCCGACATAGAAGTCGATAATATTTTCACTTCTGCTGATAATTTATTAATAGAAATACTCCTTTCCCGTCCAATTGATATCTTGCAAATATATGTATTATGATCCATGGGCATGTTTGTTTTGTATATTAATGGATTATGCTATCTAATGTGCTAACCTGTTATATTATCACTATATGCTTGCTCTTCTTGTTTGTTGAGAACTTGTTGCAGGTATACAGCTTTGGGTTGAAGTGCTCAATGGTGGACATCATAAAACGTTTGGATGAGGTAGGCCTCTTTATTACCTCCCTTTCACATTAGTTTATATAGCATATGATGGAATTAAATCGATTTCTACATTTATACCTATTTGTTGTGGTTCACCCTAGCCATAGAGAGATTTTCCTCATAACAAATGTACACATTTGTATGTGAGTGGGAGGCTAGATAGAGGGATAGGGAGTTGTTCGATCACCCTATTTCATAGCTGACACATTCCCTTTTTATGGATGTTGGTCTCCTCAAGTTTTATGAGGAGGGAACATACCTTGGGGGAACTCTTTGTTGTTACAACAATTTATTTGTCATTGGGATCATGGTCGACAAACATTCAGGGTCGGTCTCGATCCTTGGTATTATCACACGAAGGAGGATGTTTATTTCATCACTGGGTTGTCTAGGAGGGGGGAGGATTGGCCCCAGTTCCCTGATATACCACCTAGTGTTGCAAGTGAGACCCAATTGGAATATGTGCAAACATATGTCAGTCTATATGTTATTTCTCCTTTGGGATTCTAGGTTCCTGGTGGTCAGGTGCAGGTGAGTTCATTTCATAGAGAGGAGGTTAGGTTCATGTGTTTTATTATATCGACACTGTCACACTCTAGCTTTGATGGGAAGTGCATTAGTTTCCCTATAATACATTATGTAGATAGTTTAGTGCAGAGGCCCTGACTGATTAGGTGGTCACATATTTTTTTGAGACAATTTTATTTTGCATTGGATCCTGTCATGCCTTTTTTAATGGGAGGATATTCTTCCCGTTCACATCAGAGTTATTTACATTATTTTTTGAGAGGGTTCATGCCACTCGACCAACATTACTCCACTTTCCTTCTAGGCGTATGTTTGATGTGTGTATGCGCATGTGGTGGTAGTTTTTGCCCAATAAGGGCTAGTTGGAGTTACCGTGTACTCTGATAGGTAGGGATGTATGTAATTTTTTGGCTAGAGAGACCAATCTTGTCCTTGATAATGTAAAATACCCATACGTGGGGATGGATTGAAGAGGATGTCCAAACATCCTATTTACAACAAACAAGCCACCATATTAGAGAGGTAATATTATCGTTATGTTTTGATAAATCTAGTTGCATATTTTCACGTCTTATTTAATGCACATGTAATTTGATGTAACATTTTGTTTCAATTATCTTATTATTATTATCTAATGTTTTACAGATATTGGAACACATGTTGGGGATGAGCCTCCCCAATGAGATGAGGAGATGGAGGAGGCATAGGACCAACCTGCAACACATAGATCCTGCATGCCATGTAGGTCGGATCAGAGAGTCTGGATAGAGGTGGAAGATCACCTATGTGGTGTCATGATTAATCACAGAGTGGCACCCGTACTAGTTAGATACATATTATGAGTACCCTATCTATTTACGATATGGATGACTCTACCTCATGACATGATGTTATTGATGCATCATATTGTTAATGTAGTCAACCTCATCGAGAGGTTGAAGGATCCTTCCCATGATTCTACTCCATCTGGTTCATCACTAGACCCATCAACATCCTCTACTCCACCACATGGTCCTCCTCCTCCTCCTTCACGTGAGTCTACACCATATATCAATCCCTCTTCTTCCTCTCCACATGTGTCTGCACCATCCACGTATGATCCTCCTCCTCCCCCTCCACATTTGTTTGATCCATCCATGTATGATCCTCCTCCTCCTCCTCCTCCTCCCCCTAAACATGTGTATGCACCATCCACCTATCCTCCTTCTTCTCCTCCACATGCATCACCATCCATTGATCATCCTCCTCCTCCTCCACTTGTGTCACCATACACTGATCCTTATCCTTCTCCTCAACATGTGTCATCATCCATTGATCCTCCTCCTCCTCCTCCTCCACATGTGACACAAGATTTTGATGCTTCAGACACTATGTTCACATCAAGTACTGCTACACAGGCTGATCTTGATAAAGATACATTTGATAGTTTACTTTTGTTGACATTTCTTTCTGACATAGGTATTGATAGACCCTCTACCTATGGTATTAGAGACAATGATGCATATGGATCTGATGGTGGACCTAGCTAGTAGTGGTACCGATGTTGGATTACTGAGAGGGGGGGTGAATCAATAATAGAGCAATTTAATCATTTTTCACCATAAAATGCAAGTGTTATATCAATGTAGCATTATCATCCAATAATTGCAGAGCAAATAAACAATGAAAACATGAGGAATCAGACACATACACAACACATCGATGTTTTTACGTGGAAATCCAAAGAGGGAGAAAACCACATAATGTTTTTTATTATATGTCTTGAAGAATTACATTCATTGGAAGCACCAACTTCCTTTGTTTTCTAGATGAAACTGGAAGGAGGCTCCGACCCCCTAGTTTCTTAGGCTACAACATGAGGGAAGCTCCAACTCCTCAATTCTCTGGCTACAACTAGAAGGAGGCCACAACCCCCTATGTTCTCCAGCTACAACCGGAAGGTGGCTAAAACCACCTATCCTTGCCCCGTCCAACCACCTTGATGTAGAAGTAGAATGATGGAACCACTGTCACACTATCACTGTGAGATATACCACTGTAACAACCTATACCAATCAACCTGTAATCAACCTATACCATAAACAAGTGCATCAACCATGCATCAAACTATACTAAACAACCTGTAATCATCCTGTACCATAAACAAGTGCATCAACCATGTGTTAGCGTCAGAAGTCACTCCTGGATTGCTTGCAGGAGAAGAGCCCAACGCCCATCAGTCTTATGTCACAATTTGTTTATAAAGGGTGATCATATGGAGATAATGGCCCTAGGAGGTATCACTCTAACTCAGGGACTGAGTCTGGTACGTAAAGAACAAGGGAGGTCTAGAATCCTAACTTCAGCCAGTGGGTTGATTAAAATATGAGCAGGTGGAAGACTTAGAAGAAGATGAACAAACAACTATGGGCAACAGGCTTGCGGCGGTTTGTAGGGGAAAAAATCTGAGAGCCGGATCCTCCTGGTCTTAGGGCTTTGAGAGACTGAATAAAGGACTTGACTGGATCCTCCAATTCCAAGTCGTTCAACATCAAAGAAATCACAGGAACTGACTAGAGGCTCCGTAACTATTACAGTGATCCATTACAACATCATCCTATAATAGCTACAGCTTGACTGGATCCTCCAATTTCGAGCTGCTCTAACACAGTGTAAACAAAGACGTGAAAGAAACTGGCATTCATAAGGAAAGAAGTCTCCAAAGTTCATGCATAACCAGAGCAATGCTTCATTAAAACTTTACAACCCGGGAGATCTGCTCAACCATCGATGCTACAAAATGGCAAAAAATGCCTACATATACTTCAGCCAAAATCCGCCTGGCAACAGTGTCTCAGGACTTTTAATGGGGGGCCGCTTCCTCAATCAAATCTGTCCTTTGGAATCCTGTCATATGCTTCTTTAATTTAGCATGGCTCACGCCAGGGGGTAGCTGAGCCTCTTTTAATGTTTGAATTGGCGTGCTCAGGTTCTCTTGGCGAGTTGAAGACTCGGTGTGACCTTTCTGCAAAGAATCGGTACAAAGGGACCCTCCTGGGTAAACTCCGGCTGGAATCTCCATACTCTGCAATAAATGGGTGACACGAGGCTTCACCTACCTTCCTTATCCTTTTCTGCTGAGCCGAAACGACTGCTTGAATTCCCTTGGGAAACACTGTTGCAACAACCCGATCCACAGGTCCTTTCCAATCTCTTCACGACCTTCAGCACCTGACCATGGTCATCCCTGACTCTGTATCGGGGATCGGGGTTTCACGATTCCTTCTGTCAAGAGTTCTTGACCCTTTGAATTCCCGATCACCGATTCTCCGATGAGCGCGTGCATGGGTTAGCCTTCCTGGCTATACTATCATCCATATGACCACCTCTTATGTGACCCGAGCCGAACCCTTGTCGGGGTTTCGGCGTTTTTGATGCCTCGATACACAAGTTCCTGGGAGTCACGATCCTCTGATTGTCGATGGCTCCTTGCGCGCTATCCCCCTGACTATGCCCTGGTCCAAATGACCGTTACCACATGCCCGCGGTCGTATAGCCTTCCATCGGAGTTTCGGGGTTTGCGAGGTCAATATTCATGCATCCTCCAGATTCACGATATGCCGATGCCACTTGGCGCTATCTCCTTACAAGGATTGACTCTCCGACACCTGTCCCCCACTACGGTTCTCAGCTCCATCGGGAAATTGCGTATCGGGATATCGCGATTCCCATTTCCATGAGAGCGGGACTTTCAGTTTCCCGATCCCTGACTCTGCGAGATCTCTCGCCACGTGTCTCTGCTGACGAACGGTTCTGATCTTCTCGACACTTTTGTGGGCCTGAGTTCCCAGACACTCTCGACACTTCACGTCTCGTGAGATAACGAAACTGTTCTTTGCGTGTTGGAGTCACGACGAGCGAAACGTCGAGATGGCCAGCTCTTGCAACACGCGCCATTGGATCAGGTGACCTACCTTCAACTTCCAATCAGAGGAGCTTTCTCTGCTGTTAAATGTCGAGTAAATTGGCAAATCCGAGATCCCGATAACCGTCGATCTGATTCATGGACGGATCTCGGTTGTCGATGGCAAGACTTCGCACGCTCGCTTGATATGTTACTTGGAAAACAAGAATTCTCTCAAGCTGTGCTCGAGCATTTTGTGCAACTTGCAGACCCGCATGCTTCTGGAATCCGTGACAAGAATAATAGCTAACACCATGCACCAACCTGTACCATCAACGAGTGCATCAACCATGCACCAAATATGTACCAATCATGCATCAAAGACACATAAACTATGAATCATCAAGATGTACCAACATCATCAACTATACACCTCATGTATGTTCCAACTCATCAACTACTTGTCTCAACCATGTACCCAACATGTACCTCAACCAAAATCCCTCATCAATTTCACCATCCAAATCTGATTTGTAAATATGTAATAGACTTGGTTTATATGATCACATACCTCTAAACCTTCCTTAACTTTAACAACAAGAGACTAGCATTTTCATCAAACTTTACTTTAGTCTCACATGACTAATTTTGGATTAGTCAAAAACGCTAACTTGCAATAATCATAACTATGTACCTGTAATGAATAAAGATCTGAAAATGGTACACAATGTTATTCAATTTATTTTATGAAATTCCTCCATATTTCACTACTTGGAACCTCTCAGAAAAGGAGTTATATAAAAAATGACATACCTTGTTGAATTCTGGCTTATTCTAGAGAGCAAACTTGTAGAACATGCCCCACACAAAATATTTGTTGTATGGATATGGAAATTGTGAACATAATAATATAGATTGTACTCTAACCAATAAATTTGGTATTACTGAATTTGGATCTGTTATGAAGAAGTTATGGCATTTTTACCCAAAACACCTGTTTTAGACTAGTTTCAGGACTAGCCACAAACCCTATTTTCCACGACATGTAAATCCAAAAATACAACGACCCACAAGTTGAAATTTGTATCAAAACTACTTGGATATGTTTCCTCAAAGGCCTCCCAATTTCACGATTTGAGTCATTCTAGAAAAAAAATTATTGCGAAAATGGTGAGATGATCTATAAATAACATACCTTAGAAATCATCATCAAAATAATTTATCTTCCCTTGAATATCGGCCTTCTTTACTTCACCTTCCCTCTGAAATTAATCTTAAATATCATTTGGTTACCTCAGTCACCTGTAGATATTCAATATGCTCAAGTGATTAAAATGAGAGGACCTTGCCTCTTATTTATACTTTCATGTAGCTTCCTCAAGGGGTTACCTTTTAACCATCTCAACCCACTTTCTTTATTTTAGGGTTAACCCACTTCTAACCACTTGTCCACTTAGTAATTTCTCCATGAACTTTGTTATTTAAATAATTTCTTTTGTATTCACTTTGACTTATAGTACACTCATCACTTCACTTTATTATTTATCTTCTAAAATCTCTTAAACCACTTTGACTACTTTGACCTTTTGGGGCTTCTAGATGACTCAGGAGGGTTCTCCATCTTCACATGGCCATAACTCTCTAACCGTGAGGAGTTATGTGACGTTACACATACCATTGGAAATGGCATGACATATACTATCCATATAGAACATTCTTACCTGCAAATATATCAAAACCCATACCATTATCCATCAAACAAACTTGGGTCCATTACCCAAACCTTTCTCCAACTTCACATGGCCATAACTCTCTAACCGTGAGGAGTTATGTGATGTTCCACATACCACCGTAAATGGCATGACATGTAATATCCATATAGAATAGTATTAACTGCAAATATATCAAAAAACATACCATTATCTATCAAACAAACTTGGGTCCATTACCCAAACCTTTGTGCTACCGAACTTTCTTCAAGTGTTGACATCAATGACAACCGACCCAAATAATCAACAATCTCCCCCTTTTAAATTGATGGAAACACTCTGATGCAATACTGAAGCCATATCACTCATTCTCCCCCTATGACCATCGCTCCCCCTAGAACCATGCCTATGTGCTCTTTCTCTAATCCTGCATCTGATAAATCTCTCCCCGTTTGTCATCATTGGAAAAGGTATCTTTCCATCTGGGGCTGCTCCCCCTAACTGAACTGTCCGTGGGGATACTCCCCATGACTGAAATCTTCTTGAAACTGATCTCCCAACCTGAACTATCCTCTTTATGGTGCTTCCTCCTGTCGATCTAAGACATATAAGATAAACATTCAAAATCTTTCATTTTGGAGTAGAAATTACTCCGAGTCTCTGGCGAAGATACTCAAAGGATTCTCTTGGAAGTATTTTTGTAAAGATGTTTTCCACTTGTTCTTTTGTGCCCACATATTCAACTCTAATGTTCTTCTCTGAAACCTGTTCCCATGGAAAGTGTTACTTTATTGGAATGTGATTCATCTTGGAGTGCATCACCGAGTTCTTTGAGATACTGATGGCACTTGTATTATCACAATAGATTGGATTGGGATCATCATACTCAACCTGTATATCTGTCAGATTTTTTTTCATCCATATAACTTGTGTACAACATGTTGGTGCTGCAATATACTCTGCCTCGATTGTGGATAAGGATACTGATGATTGTTTCTTTCTTAACCATGATACTAAACACTCATCCAAGTATAACTCTGCTCCATTGGTGCTTCATCGATCATCAATGCAACCTACCCAATCTGCATCTATGTAGGCAACAAGTGATAGATCTTTTCCTTTTGGATACCATAATCCAAACTCTTCTGTTCCTTTGACATATCTGAAAATCCTCTTCACTGCTAATACACGTGATTCCTTTGGTGATGTTTGAAATCGTGCCACCTGTCCAACTGCCTACATTACATATGGTCTAGATGATATCACATATAGTAATCTACCAATCATTGAATTGTATTTCCTCTGGTCTGTAGACTTTGAATCATCATCTTTTCTCAGCTTGCAACTGGTTTGCATAGGAGTGGTAACTAGTTTGCAATCTTCCATTCCAAACTTCTTTAACATTTCTCTGATATACTTAGTTTGAGAAATAAAAATTCCTTGGTTGCTTTGACGTATCTATAGACCTAGAAAGAAGGATAGTTCTCTGAGTAATGACATTTCAAATTCATTCCGCATATCCTTTGCAAATTTCTAGCTTAACCTGTCATCATTGCTTCCAAAAATAATATCATCAACATAAAATTCAATTAATAAAATACTATCTTGAGTTACCTTGATGTAGAGGTTGTTGTCAA
>SNQJ01S0012373.1:126070-143803 GCA_010110895.2 Picea sitchensis | reverse complement strand
GATGTAGAGGTTGTTGTCAACACTTCCTTTTCTGAGCCCTGCTTGCTGTAGATATTTATCCAATCTAGAGTACCATGCTCTAGGAGCCTGCTTTATACCATACAAGGCCTTCTTCAATTTACACACATAATCTACGTTCTCTAACAATTGAAATCCTTCTAGTTGTTCAATGTAGACTTCTTCTTCAAGTTTCTCATTCAGAAAAGTTGATTTCACATCCATCTGATACACTTTAATATTCTTGGAGCATGCATAAGATATGATCAATTAGATTTCTTCCATTCTGCAAACTGGAGAAAATGTCTCTTCAAAGTCGATTCCTTCAATCCGTGCATATCCTTTACATACCATTCTAGCTTTGTTCGTTATAACCTATCCATCTTCATTCAATTTATTTCTGAATACCCATTTTGTGCCAATCACATTCTTATTCTTTGGTCTTGGAACCAATTCCCAAGTGTATCTTCTCTATTTGATCCAATTATTCATCCATGGTTTTATTCCAAAATTTATCCTTGCTGACCTATTCAAAACTATTTGGTTCAATCGTAGATGAGAGTGCTAGGTGTGTTTGTTCTGGTGAACATATTCTTCTTCTAGTATAAACTCCTGCATCTTTGTTTATGATAATCTAATCTGAAGGATGATTCTTTTGTACTCGTTTTCTAGGTGTCTTTGGAGGCACTTGTTGAATTTTCTCTTCTACTTCTGTCTGATCCTCTTCATCTTCCCTTTATACTTCTTCTTCATCTTCCGCTTCTTCTTCATAAAGTTGTTCCATTGATTCATTTTCTTCTTCCTTTAATTCTCGTCCAACTGTTTCATCAATTGTTACATTGATGCTTTCCACAACTTTGTTCAACCTCATATTGTAACACTTGTATGCTTTCCTTGTACTTGAGTAACCAAAAAGTACTGCTTTGTCCACACGAGAGTCAAACTTTCCCATTCTGCCATATTCTCTTTTGATGTAGCATTTGCTTCCAAATACTCTGAAGTGCTTCACATTTTCTGGTCTTCCTTTCCATAGCTCGTAGGGAGTTTTGTCAGTGTTGTTTCTGAGCATTACTTTTTTTTGAATGCGAACCGCTTTATGCACTAGATGTGTCCAAAATATATCTGTCAATTTGAAATCCATTGACATTGTTCGAGCCATTTCCTGTATTGTCTTGTTCTTTCTTTCAACAACTCCATTTTGTTGAGGTGTCCTAGCAACATAGAATTTCCTTTTTGTTCCATGTTTGCTGCAGTAGTCCATAAATTCCTTTGAAGTGAACTCTCCTCCATGATCAGATCTCAAACATTTGATTTTTGAATCCATTTCATTTTAAACCAATTCCTTGTAGACCTTGATGTTTTCAAAAGATTTTGACTTATTTCCGAGAAAGCAAACTGCAGTCATTCTTGTATAATCATCAACTAATAACATAAATTATTTCTCACCTTTTAAACCCTTCATTGTAGTTGGTCCAACTGGATAAGTATGCACAATTTCCAGTGGTCTTGTCGTTGAATATTCTTTTGATTTAAACTTGTTCTTTGTTTTCTTTCCTTGTTGACATTGCTTGCATAAAGTGTTGGTTGATTTCGTAATTTGGGGCATTTCTCTAACTGCTTCCTTTTCGCTGACTTTGACAAGGTTATCAAAGTGTATGTGACCCATTATTCTATTCCGTAACCAACTTTCATCTTCCTTTCCTAGACAACACTTTTCATTTCCAATTTCACTTAGTACATATATGTTGCTTGAAGTTCTTGTAGTTGTTGCAATCAATTTTCCTGAACCTTCTTTTCTTATCTCACACTTTTGTGAATTGAAAGTAACTTTATGAATTTGGTCACACATTTGACTCACACTTAGAAGATTATGTTTCATATCTTCTACTAATAGAACATTTTCTGCCTTGGTATTCTTGTTTCCAATTCTGATTGTGCTTTTTCCAATGATTTTAGCTGAATCATCATTTTCAAAGGATACTGATCCATCTCTTTCCTTTCTTAATGTAAGAAACTTGTCTTTATCACCTGTCATGTGTTTTGAACAACCACTTTCAACATACCAACAACGTTTCTTCTGCTTAGCTTGTAGAGAGAGTGTTCATTCTTCATTGCTATATTGATTATGATTTCTTATCCATGTTCTCTTTTGAGGTTCCTGTCTGTGACTGTTGTTGTTCTGTTGCGGTTCTCTATGAGGAACTATCATTCTACAATATTTGTCCATGGCTCCAAAGTTGTTACACTTGTAGCATTCCACTTCAGTGCTCAATGATTCAAACCTGCTGTAATTTCTTCTTTGTGTTTCATTAGGCCTTCTTGAATAACCCTTTTGTGTATGGATTTCAAGGTTTTTTATGTTCCTGCTATTAGCTCTGCAATTCATGGCTTTATGTCCAAAATTATTACATGCATAACATAAACCAAAAAAAATAGTTTGATACCTGGGAGTTGAAGATCTTCTAAAAGGAGTTTCTTTTCTGAATCCTTCTTCTTCTTCCCGAGGCCTATATGTCGGTTGTTGATTCTGAAATATGAATCTTCTCAGTGTAGGAGTGTCCCTGTAATCTTCCTTGTAGATATTCCTATACCCTTTGATTGTTTCTGCATAGATTTTTGGATATGTTTCTTGTTCTATTGTTTTGGAGCTTGATTCCTTTTCTGTCTGATTATATCCAAGTCCAGACTTGTCATGATGAGGTTTTTGACTGTTGATAATGTCATCTAAAACTTTTGAGTTGTTCTACATATTTTTCTTTTGAAGATCCTTTCTTAATGTGACAATCTTTGCTTCCAATTTTTCAATGATCCCGTCTTTTTCTTTTAGCTGTTCTTTGAGTGCTTCTTCAATTCTTTTATCTTCTTCTATTTGAACCTTCAAATTTGTGATCATTTGTTCTAGTTCCTGAGTGTTTTCTTTCTTGTCTAGTTTCGCTTGTAGCTTCTTTTTTTTCCTCTTTTCTCTTCTTATAACTTCTATGGCACACAATAATTCTTCTCGGTAGTCAACTTCTGCCTCTTCATATTCTTCTTCGGCCTCTTCATATTATTCTTTGGTGTCTTATTTGTCAGAGTCTTTTACTACCATGAATAGAACTCTTTCTGTCTCACTGTCACTGACTTCATCTTCATATGATGATGAGATGTTTTCTTTGGTGCATAATATTTTCTTGAAAACTTTCTTTGTGGTTACTTTGCCTTTATATGTTTGTTTGCTATTTGAGTAATCTTCAGCATTCCTTTTATTTTTCTTATGAGAACATTTGTTAGCAAAATGACCAATACCATCACAATTAAAACAAATCAAAGAAAACTTACCTCTATATCTATCACTGGTTCCTTTGTTCAATATTTTGACGAAGTTGGCCACTACTTCATCATCTTCCGAGATGTCACTGCTACTGCTATGCTCTTTTTCCTTTTTCTTTGACCTTTTGGATGCTTTGAAAGCTGCTTCTTTTATATCTGGATTTTCCTGTTCAGTTCTCATTTCATATGCTGTGAATATTCCATGTAGTTCATCCATTCTTATTGAGTCTAGATCTGTTCTTTCTTCTAGTGTTGATATCTTAGGGTCACATCTCATAGGAAGAGATCTTAGTACACTTTGAACAATTACATATTCTTTGATTTCTTCTCTCAATCCTATGATTTCATTTACTGTTTCATCGACTCATAAGAAATAAGCTACAATATTCTCATCTTCCTTCATCTTTAGTTGTTCGAACTGACCTCTGTAAGTTTGAAACTTTGCTTCTTTGACTTTTGAATCTCCTTCATAATTATTTTGAAGTTTGTCCCAAATATCTTTAGCGGATTTATAATGTATAACTTTGATAAATACTGATTCACAAAGACCATTCAGAAGTGCATTTGTGGCTTTGGAATTATTTTGACCGAGTTTTATTGCTCTTTCATTTGCTGATGAAACTATTGGTTCTTTGTATCCATATACATCTGATTGTCAAATTTCAAATCCCTGTGCATGTATATATGTTTTCATCCTTCTGCTCCAAAATGCATACTTATGTCCATCAAACAGTGGTATTCCATTTTTATACATGTTGTTTCTCTCCATGATCTACCTTTTAGTGGTTAAACTGATTTCTAAAGGAACCTGCTTCGATACCAATTGCTGTATTACTGAGAGGGGGGTGAATCAGTAATAGACCAATTTAATCCTTTTTCACTATAAAATACAAGTGTTTTATCAATGTAGCATTATCATCCAATAATTGCAGAGTAAAGAAACAATGAAAAAATGCGAAATCATACACATACACAGTACACCAGTGTATTTATGTGTAAACCCAAAGCGGAAGAAAACCACATAATGGTTTTTCTTATGTGTCTTGAAGAATTACATTCATTGGAAGCACCAACTTCCTTTATTTTCCAGCTGCAAATGGAAAGAGGCTCCAACCCCCTAGTTTCTTAGGCTACAACCCAAGGGAAGCTCCAACTCCCCAATTCTATGGCTACAACCAAAAGGAGGCCATAACCCCCTATGTTCTCCAACTACAACCGAAAGGTGGCTACAACCACCTGTCCTTTCCCTGTCCAACCGCCCTGACGTAGAAGTAGAATTATGGAACCACTGTCACACTATCACTGTGATATATACCACTATAAAAACCTATACCAATCAACCTGTAATCAACCCTTACCACAAACAAGTGCATCAACCATGTATCAACCTGTACCAAACAACCTGTAATCAACATGTACCATAAATAAGTGCATCAACCATGCACCAACCTGTACCATCAACGAGTGCATCAACCATGCATAAAATATGTACCAATCATGCATCAAATACACATAAACTTTGACTCATCAAGATATACCAACATAATCAACTATACACCTCATGTATGTTCCAACTCATCAACTACTTATCTCAACCATGTACCCAACATGCACCTCAACCAAAAGACCTCATCAATTTCATCATCCAAATCTTATTTGTACCTCTGTAATAGACTTGGTGTATATGATCACATACCTACAAACTTTCCTTAACTTTAACAACAATAGACTAACTTTTTCATCAAACTTTACTTTAGTCTCACATGACTAATTTTGGATTAGTCAAAAACTCTAACTTGCAATAATCATAACTATGTACCTGTAATGAATAAAGATCTGAAAATGGTACACAATGTTCTTCAGTGTCTTTTATGCAATTCCTCCATATTTCACTACTTGGAACCTCTCAGAAAAGGAGTTATAACAAAAATGACATACCTTGTTGAATTCTGGCTTATTCTAGAGAGCGAACTTGTAGAGCATGCCCCACAAAGAATATTTGTTGTATGGACCTAAAAATTGTACAAATAATACTAAATACTTTACTCTAACCAATACATTTTGTCCTACTGAATTTGGATCTGTTATGAAGAAGTTATGACATTTTTACCCAAAACACCTGTTTTAGACTAGTTTTAGGACTAGCCACAAACCCTATTTTCCACGGGGTGTAACTCCAAACATACAACGACCCACAAACTCATAACTACTTGGATATGTTTCCTCAATGGCATCCCAATTTCACGGTCTGAATCATTCTATAAAAAAAGTTATTGCGAAAATAGTGAGATGACCTATAAATAACATTCTTTAGAAAGCATCATCAAAAGAATTTAGCCTCCCTTGAATTTATTTCACCTTCCCTCTGAAATTTAGCTTAGATATCCTTTGGTTACCTCAGTCACTTGTAAATATTCAATATGCTCAAGTGTGATTAAATTGAGAGAGTCTTTCCTCTTATTTATACTTTCATGTAGCTTCCTAAAGGGGTTACCTTTTAACCATCTTAACCCATTTTCCTTATTTTAGGGTTAACACACTTCTAAACACTTTTCCACTTAGTAATTTCTCCATTAACTTTATTATTTAAATATTTTCTTTTATATTCAATTTGACTTATAGTACACTCATCACTTCGCTTTATTATTTACCTTCTAAAATCTCTTAAACCACTTTGATTACTTTGACCTTTTGGGGCTTCTAGATGACTCATGAGGGTTCTCCAACTTCACATGGCCATAACTCGGCATCCCAATTTCACCTGGCCTCTAATCATTCTATAAAAGTTATTTAAAAATAGTGAGATGACCTATAATCAACATTCTTTTAGAAAGCATCATCAAAGAATTTAGCCTCCCTTGAATTTATTTCACCTTCCTCCAAATTTAGCTTAGATATCCTTTGTTACTTCAGTCACTTGTATACACATTCAATATGCTCAAGTGTGATTAAACTGAGAGAGTCTTTCCTCCTATTTCATACTTTCATGTAGCTTCCCTAAAGGGGTTACCTTTAACCATCTTAACCCATTTTCCTATTCTAGGGTTAACACACTTCTAAAATGACTTTCCACTTAGTAATTTCTCCATTAACTTTATTATTTAAACATGCCTTTTACATTCAATTTGACTTTATAGTACAATTCAATTTCACATTATTTACCTTCTAAAAATCCTTAAACCACTTTGATTACTTTGACCTTTGGGGTTTCTAGATGACCACAGGTTCTCTCCAACTTTACATGGCTATAACTCTCTAACCACGAGAATTTATGTGACGTTCCAATATACCACTCAAATGTATATGACATGTAATATCCATATAGAATATTATTACCTGCAAATATATCAAAACTCATACCATTATCCATCAAACAAACTTGGGTGCATTATCCAAACCTTTCTCCAACTTCACATGGCCATGACTCTCTAACCATGAGGAGTTATGTGATGTTCCACATACCACCGGAAATGGCATGACATGTAATATCCATATGGAATAGTCTTACCTACAAATATATCAAAACTCATACCATTATCTATCAAACAAACTTGGGTCCATTACCCAAACCTTTGTACTACCGAAATTTGCTACCAGAGTTTCTTCAAGGGTTGACATCAATGACAACCAACCCAAATAATCAACAACTAATTGACATGTATATTGATTGTTTTATATTTGAATTGAGATGTATATATGACATGTTTATTGCATATTTTTTTGAGATGTATGTTTGACATGTATATTGATATGTATATCGCTCATGTATATTATGTTTTTCATATAATGTTGTGGTTTTTGTTGTTTGATTTATAAATTTTATTATGAGTATGCTAATGATTAACATTATTAATGATTTCTCTATTTTTGAATTAAATTTATTTGTATCACTCATTTAAATTTATAGTTTCCATATAATGTTTAACTTTAGTTTTATGAAATCGTTTAATTTGGATTGTGATTGCAAAAAGTTATAACCATTAATGCCATATAATGTGTAACTCTTCTTCAAGGTGAATTGTTTTTTGTCCATCAAGATACAATATGTTGATTAAACGTATTTAGAAACTAAAATACTTAAATATGATGAGTGAAATGATTGTTTTGAATAATTATTTATTTTTTCATATATTGTAATAATAGCATCATAATATGACTATTCACTAATAATAATGATGATTGTAGATTTTAACCTTGCACAATATTTATTGCAAATAGATTTTCAGTAAAAGAACAAAAAATATACAATGGAAAATACAAACATTACATAGAGATTTTTCCCCTGGAAACCCAAACCGGAAAAACCAACATATTTTATATTCATTCATAGTGATACATTGTTTACAATACAATATACATATAGGAGCCAACGACATCCAAAACCATAACCCAATGGCTTTGATTAGTCAACAAACTTAATTCCTTAACCAGAAATAGAAAACCATCGACAAAAACCATGTGCCGAAAAACCACCCAACAATGGACACAAAAATCGAGGCAATACAAAAAACGAGGCAAAAAAAAAATTCTCAGAGGCGCTGCTCTTGAACCCCCCCGGGGGGGGATTTTTCCCCCCTGCCCCCCCTCTCAAATCCCCTTGTGTGGCCGACGCAACATAGACACTATTAATCGTGCAAAGAATATAACACATACCCAACAATGATGATGCGATAATAATGTTAATTTTTAAACTTTTATTATTGAAAGATTACAAGACAAAGTTATAGTATCATTGGTTACTAAATTCACAATTATTATATTTTATTTTTCCAAAGATTTTATTAATTTATACTATCCAACTTTTATAATATATTAAATCTATTTAATTAAATTTAAAATATTAAATATAAAGAATAATTATAAATTTTGATCTATACACTTTCCATGAAATGACTTCACAAAATTTTATTATATAAATAACTTTATGAATCTTCTATTATGTTGTAAGTATTAGTTGAACCTTCTATTAAAAAAATATGCTAACCAATGTATTTCATTGATTTTGTATTAAAATGTATGCAAATATTGGATTTGGTTAAGCATTAAAAAAACAATTTGAATAATTACTCACATGAAATGTTATTTTTTAATCTATTTTAATGATAAAACTATAATAGTTACTCATTATATTTATAATAGTTATATTTAATAATTTTTATTATTTAAAAATTATAATTAATTAAATTTAAATTATTAAATATGAAAACAAATTCATTAATAATAATGAATTTCATTCTTTGTTTTCAATCTATGGCTTCCATGGTAACTATTTATATCCAAGCTTTCTCTTTACCTCTCTCCCCCTATCTCTCTCTAACACAACATGCTAATCTCCTAATCATTTAAAAAAAATATAATATATTTTAAAATACATATTTACTATTGTATTATACAAAAATGCCACCAACTTTGTGATATCTTAATTAATGCTTAATAATTCAAAGGTTAACATAAACAAATTCTAATACAATATAACATAAATTTTCTATAATAAATAATAAATATGACAATACAAATATATCAAAACCACATCATATGCTTGTACTATTTAATGTATTTTCAATCTGGTGCTTGTAAATGGTTGTTAACTTTTCATAAAATGAAGTCAGAAGAAAAACACAATTGACCATTATAGATACCCATAATAAAATGACAGATCCACAATATAAATGTCGAAACAAAGCATTTACATACCAGTCTTTGTTGCCATCACCCCAATTATCTTCCTCGCTCGGGATTATAATATTGTTGTTCTTAAAAAGATGTTTAGATCTCAGATCATGTCTGTGTACGAACCACCAATCCCCATCCAACATATTTGGGTAAAAAAACACTTAGTTGCAATGTTTTGAGAAAACATAAAACTCCTTAGTTTCAACCCACATTTTTTTAGAGTTAATACATATTAGCCCACTATCACAATATTCCTTTACATTTCTCTGGTCGAAGGTATCGCACCACTTGCAACAAAAAATAACACATTGAAAATATGATAATTCCACGTGCATGATCTCTTGTATCTTTCAAATGTAACATATCTTCCCCTATATGAGGTTTGGCTAGCATGAATATATTGGTCGAACTTGACCTCCATTCCACAATCTTGTGTGATGTTTCCATCATTAGAATATTCAGTGTGAAAATGATGTCCATATGCCCACATAGATAGGAACAAATGCACCTATAAAAATGTGAACAAAGGACAATGGCATATGTCTAATAACCCAAGCATTAATAAAAACATAATACATGCATTACAATTCAAATGTGCAATATTATAAATTGAATGTGGTACTCAGAGAGGTTATTACAGAGTTGTTGTACCTGATCCCGATGTTTAGTGCATCCATATCTTCTCCACGTGGGTTGCATGATCGAACACCACATATTTCTCTTGTACTTGGTCAACCACCCAACCATGGGGACATATTTTTGGCATATTTTCTTTTAAATGAACAGGATAAGGCATGCTTCTACCATTCAATCGTTTGAATGCTTTCAAGTCATGGTCACGTTTCCTTGTTTTCTCTTCATACAACGCAACCCATGGTCGCATTGCCTCCATGTTGTAAAGAATAAATTTATTGATGGCATCAATTTCTAAATTTGTTGATGTATACAAAAATTCAAAATGAATAGTATGAGATCAAATCACATTTCCTTGGGGAGATGGACCAGGTTCTGTAATTCTGGAAGGGTGGACATAAATTAGTGGGGTAGCCCGATGTGTCACAAAGTGCACATGGGGGTGGAACTCTAGGAGTGGTTTGAGGGGTTCCCTTGAATTTATTCTTTTTTCCTTAGTTTTTGTTAGGGACCTAACCTCCCTAACCCCTCACATATATATAATAATATATTTTCCATGTAATAAAGGTCGACATTAGTTAATAAGTCATATTTAATAAATGTGAACAAGTCAATGTAAGAATACCTAACAGAAGCTTCCGCTTATACAAATATATTCCAATAGAATGTTCTTTAGAAGATAGAATTAGTATAAATAAGAGTAGGATGCATGATAAAACTTTGTCTTGACAATTATTGTAACAGAGCTATGCTCTACTAGAGGTTGCCCCCTCGAAGAGGCAAGTGAACATTGATTTCTTTGAATAAAGGTATTATTTTTGGTATTGTTCTTCTCAATATTTTGTTGTTCCATTGATATCCACTGAATATTTATGTTTTTTCATATTATATTACATGTGGTACCTTACACGTGGTATGAGAGAACTTTCCTTGGTAGGAATTGCGGGTAATTTTTTTTTCCGAGAGTAGAGACATGTATTGTCAGAGTCTTTAAAGAACAAAGATATGCCATTTAGTAGGTAAAACTATGGTGGGGAAGAATACACACATGAAATACAGACGGTTTCATGGGGTTTCCTAGAAACCATTTTTTTTCCTTGTTGGAAACCTCTGTAACCCCTGTTGGTACCCTTCGAGTAGTATTGTATTAGACAAAATATGTACACGACCATCACTCCCACGTACTGATAGGTATATCGGGAGTCCCATAGGTATCTTGAAACCATCCCTAAATGAATCAATCGACCACTTGACTGATATAGTGCCACCGAGAACAATACTCGGGAAGATACTCTTTAGTACTTGGGTAATCGGGTAGTACAACTATGGGTATGATCGAGTCTCCATAGTTGGTACCCTGAGATATTTGACTGAGTACTACTATTCAACCCCGCACATATATCAGAGAGCTATAACATAGGTCAAACCCTTTTCCATAGGCACCCTGCAAACCTTAACATGGGGGGAACATACCAGACAATGAACATAAAGGATATTTTGGTTGCACAACCTTTCCTACTACATTCTCATTGCAAAATTAGTACACATTTTTTTTCTATTAAGAATTTGGGCATTTCGACACTGCAATATTATTTAGGTCGAAGTATAATTCTGTAGGAGTAATAAAAAAAGGTCTGGGTTATGCTCGCACCCTTATTTGAGACCTATCCCATTGGATTCTCCTTTTCTCCCTGATCACTGTGATACCTATCATTTTGAAGCTTATTTTTACATCGTGGACCCATACCCTTCCCAACACACTTATTTCCCACTTATCCCATTGCCTTTCTCTTGTTTCCCTAATCATAGTGGTATATATCACTTATTCTCATTTTTTTCATTGGGCCCACTCCTCCCACCCTAATGCCTCTCGTTCGCTAAGAAGAAACCAATTAGAAACTGAATACTGGCATTACTATCATTCATGAAAAAGTTAATAATGACATTACTTCCATTCATACTAAAGTGGACCACATCTAGGTCCAGGTCAATAGTCGAATGGACGAAATCCACTCCAATCTCAAATAATTCATGACCCAATCCCAAGGTCCTTCCTCCTCTAGCCCAAAACCCCAAGTCGAAGGTGTTGAATCTTCCAATACTATGAAATTTCATTCCAATCATGACCCTCATATTCCCAGAGTTGAGGTGAACAAATTTGATGGCTCGAATCCAACAACCTCGATCACTTAGATGGAACACTATTTTTCCTTTCATGGCATTACTAATGACTTGACCAAGATTCGTTACAATGTTCTCTATTTGGATCCAGAACGATGAAAATGGTGTAAATGGCGTCGAAATGCATGCCAAGGGTATGTTTTTTGGAAACAATTTGTTGTTGAGTTGTATGAACACTTTGTCATCGACACCCACCATTTAGGTTGTTTGTTTGACCAAGTTAAAACAACCTGAAACCATGGAAGATTTTATCGCTACCTTTGAGCACTTGTATTTCCATATGGAGGGGATGACCGATTCATTCTTGAAGGAATTATTTATCAGTGACCTCAAGGATGAAATTTGAGCCTAGATCCTCATGGCTCACCCACAGACTTGGTTGGAAGAAACTAAATGTGCCAAGGAGGCACAACAACTCATCCTTTCACAGAACAAAAAAACTGCTTTTATTCCTCGCCCTAGACCCCCCAATCCCACCTCTCCGACCACTCCTCTCAAGGTCCAAAAATTGGCATGGGTGCAAATGGTTGAATTCCAATTCAAGATTTTTTGCTATGATTGTGATGAGAAATGTTTTTTTGGGCACAAGTGTAAAGAACAAAAAACAATTATGGCCATTTCAGAGGATGTTTTTGATGAAGATGTTGAGGTTTCCCCTAAGGGAGTTCTACCCCAAGTATATGATCTTATATCTCCCTCTGATCCTCCCGAAGTTGAACCATTGATTTTTTTGGATGCTCTCACTGGATTTTCTCCTCCCTAAGCCCTCAAATTGATTGGTTACATATAACACAGGAAAGTCACCATCCTAGTTGATAGTGGAAATACTCATAATTTCATTCATTATTTCCTTCCTAAAGAAATCAATTGCTATATCCATGGTGTCGACAATTTTCAAATCACGATTTCCAATTGTGGTTCCATGAAATTTGGGGGGGAGTTATGAAAATTCATGCCTACAAATTGGTCAGTATAACCTGAAATCTCACATGTTTTCTATTGACATGGGTGGTTGTGACATTGAGTTTGGTGTTGAATGGCTACGTACTCTCGGTCCCATAACCATGGATTTTAAATATTAAACTATGCAATTCCAACATGAAGGACAACAATATAAATTCCAAGACATTACAATAGGTTCTCTAGAGATCATCAGTTCCACTGCATGGAAAATTTACTCAAAAAAGGTCATTCTGGCATCATTTATGTTATCAGAAAATCGGTATGTGTGGACACAAAATAATCTCCCTAACTCCCACAGGAAGTTAGAACAAAACAAGACAGAACACAAACTTCACCTCAGATTTCATTGTCATATAAACTAGTTCAGAGAAGGACAAGTGCCATATCTTTTAAACGATGCTTGATCCTCACTAGTGTCGTCCTTGTCACTCTGTCTTTGGATTTGCGGGATGGTGAACCTGTTTAAGAAGCACAAACCAACAAAGAGAGAGAGAACACAGATATATATATTCTAATGAATTCTATGTATAAGATCAAGGAGTTATACAATAAAATTCAAGACACCTTTATAGGGAAGAAATGTATTGTTGCATTATATTAAAATGGAAAGTGGAGAATACAACCAGGTGCCTTGATGTTGTAAGGTCCCTTCCAAAATTTACTTGCTTCCCACGCACCTCTTCTTCACGATTTATAAGACTGTATATTTTAAAGTCACTTACAATCTATCTTGACCAAGCAAAGCTCATAGCCACCATAGGCCCAAAAACTAATCAAGCTCCAAGATAAATCCAAAAACCCAATCAAGCTAACTTTCCCAATGAGAATCCTCTATTTTTATAACATGAAAAAGGATAGGGTGAGGAGGTTAGGATGATCCCATGATATAAGGGATGCGAATCAGATCCAAACCAATCGGAGGCCAACTCACCCTCAAAGCTTCTCTTCTAGAAGGATCGAGAAGATTATCTTTTTCCTTCGTACAAAAAATTGTTGCACCCTTAATACTGAGAAAATTGTGATGACATTGCAGACCACTATGGTGTATCCTGCGAAGATCCTAGATCATCGCACCCTTAACATTGAACAAAGTGCGACGATCCCTCTTCATAAGTTTTGTACAAGATAAAAACTCGTTTCATCTTTCTGGTAAAAATTGTCTTCATTCTCTTCAGGGATTCAAGCCATTGATCCTTCTACAGACAAAGGATAGGTTTACATAATTAACGGTCATAAAGGTGAAAAAAATAATCTGTAACAATAATCCCTCCAAATTATGAAGTTAGAACAGAGTGATAGCTGAAATAGTTTTTCGAGTGTGTGTAGGGAACAAGGAACATATCGGTTGGAAACCTGCCAACAAACAAGGAAATACCGTACAATAACATCTTCATCACTAAGGTAGGAATTCCCATACTCATAATACAAATGACTCAAAGAATAAATGTTGGCATGCAAGGATCCATGTCAAGTAAGACAGGTCATGGCCACCAAACATACACTGTGGATCCATGCCATTATGACTCAAATATGAACATAGCCACCAAAAATACACTATGGATCTATGTGTTAAAGAATCAAATTTGAACATAGCCATGAGACATACACTATGGATCTATGCAACAGTACAATATGAATATACTCCAACGCAACCTGAATCTGTCAGAAAAGATTCAGGGTATTCATCTCCACCACTCTATAGTATGAATCTAACCATGTGAATACATGTGCCAAAGTCGAACATGATAGAAACCACTTGATTAATGGTCATTAATGAATACCATTAACACGTGGGAGGGAAATCACCATTAATGTCAATGACCCCCAAGTTACTCTAGTAAAATCCAACAAATGTGAATTAATGAGATGAAGTAGAACACTCGGTGGAATCTCCTGATCAGGGGTCAATAATGAAAACCCACTGTCGAAAGTGAGGAAACTTGCCATTGAGACATGCAATTTCCAAGGTACCAATTAGTTTCTAAGTCTAATTCCTAGATAATGAGCTGGAGTCGACAGGAAAATACTCATCACAGGAGGGCCTTAATGTATCCCCCATCAATGAAACAAAACATGTAAAAATATTTGTATATCAGAGTAACAAGTGATTCAGGACTGACTCAAGGATGGATGACAGAATATAAGGCTTAAGGACTGTAGAAATGGCCAACGCAATAGAATGCTTTCTGGGTTGAACTTCTCTTTGAACATATTGGCGACATGACAATTATCTTTGCAAAACTGACTCAACAACAGGGAGCACAGACCAAAATGTAATCTTATAAAGGAGTATGATCAAGAGACAAGTGGATTTTACAACCTAGACACAAAGTGAGTGAAAGGGTGTCATGTTCAAAGGAGAATCTTCCATAGAATATAGGTTTAGATACATTTATTTCCCAAATTTTCCCCAACCATTTCTGGCGAGTACCTCTTTATTTTTACACAATCTTGAGGAGGATAACATATGCTTGTAATGTAAGTCCATCCTTCGGACGAGTCCCTCGGAGTATGTTTAACAAAACCTAAGAAGGAGTGGTTCGATCCCATATGGGCCTTTCAATGTTTGTTTTACAATTCCAAAGAAAGTAAATTCAATGGTTTTCATATTTAGAGAGTTTGAAAAACACTCAAAGGAAACTCCAAAATGTTCGTTTTCATAAAATAGTCCGGTGAGACCGAAAAAGAGATAATCTACCCGCTCAAAAGACATTTTATTCAAATACTTTAATGAGCATGAAAAGAACAATATCGCTTGACAATATTTTCATGTTTAGAGAGTCTAAAAAGAGCTTAAAGGGAACTCCAGGGGGTTCCTTTTTCGTATAACCTTTACGAGTCCGAAAAGGTGATAAAACTTTACTCGATTACATTCTCAAGTATTTACGAGCACGAGAAAGAAAAAATACTGAGTTCGAGATTGTTTTCATTTTTATGCAAGATTAAAACAAAACAAAACAATGCTTGGGATAGATTTTATTTTTACACAAGATTAAAAAAAAACAAAACTATTCTTGGACGTGGTTTTATTTTTACACAAGCTTGAACCTGAGGAAACTATGCTTGAGGTAGGTGGTTTCATTTTTACAGAAGCTTGAACCAGAGAAAAATATGCTTGCGACTTTCCAACGCAGAATCCACGAATGGTTAGTACTTAGCCCCCAACTTAAGAAGCTAACGGCTTAACTTCAACATGAAGTATAGAGGTTGTAAGCTAAACTTCCCCCTAAACTTCATTTCATCCAATAGAATAGGCAGAGGAAAGGAATCTTCAAATACTATACCTAACGAAGTACTTGACTCAATAGATGAAGGGGGGGAAATCTATTTAATTTTTTAATGAGCTTGACACATGAACAAGAACTATGCTCGAGACATGCTGTTTTATTTTTTAACGAGATTGACATAGGAGAAGAACTATGCACGTAAGCTTTGTTTCATTTTTAAAAAAGGTTGCCACAAAGATGCAAAAATATCCTCGTAAGATGGTTTCATTTTTTAATGACCTTGAAATTATAAAACCATGCTCAAAACTCTCTTCTTGATCATGGATTCCAAGAGAACAATGCTCTGGAAGGAAACCATGTCATGGAACAAAAATCGGTCATAACTTCCAAGAGATCTTCACTCGATGGAAGAAAGAAACTCTAGAAGGAACACATGTCGAAGACAATGATAGGGGTAAGGAGGTCAGGCTCCAATAGCCCTACCGAAGAGATCACCATGTCAACTACCGGATCCAAGTCATAAGATATTGCGATGACAATGAGAGGCTCATGTGCATCATTAGTTGAAAGCATGGGAGACAACACCACATAAGTGGCCCGTGGTGGGGGAGATACCATATGCATATAATAACCGTTCAGGGAGGTCGTTGGGTTGATAATCAAATCAGGACTGACAAAGGAGAGTTGATCAATAGTCACAACTCTTCCATCGTGAGGGAAATATATCACACTAAAAAGAGTGGACACGATAGATTTCATGGAATAGACATAATCTCTCCCAAGGAGTAAATCAAAATCCAAGGGATATTGGACTACCACGACGTCAATAAAGACAATTTTCCCTCCCAAAGTTATGGGAAACTAAGGAAGGGTCTCGAAAGTTTGACCGGTTCTTGTGTTAAAAGATAACAGATTCTATGTAATTGGCACAAGCTGAGGACAACCCGAAGTTTTCCAAGCAATAGAGGACAAAATACTAATGGATGCACCTTCGTCTATTAGCGTCTGAGGAATGCCCCGACCACAAACTTGTACTATAATCTTGAAAGAAATGTGAGAGGGAAGACGAGGTCTAGTTAGTGCACCCAAATAAAAAATAATGGACTCATTACTTGGTTGGGGTTCCACGTGAGGAGGAATGCCCCCTATCACAGTAGAATTATTATCAACAAGAAAAATATGGGCAGTATCAAGTTTACTCTCTAGCGGGAGAGTAGGATCAACTGATGACGGGATCCGATCGATCACTTGGGTTGCATTCTCCAAGGGGAGAATGGGGTCGACCGATGGAAACAGATTGACCGCTTGGGTGAAACTCTCTAACAGGAGAGTAGGATCAACCGAAGATGGGATCAGATCAACCAATTTGTCAACTGGTTCAACTAAGGACAAGACTAGATTGACTACCTGATCAACTAGACTGACTAACAAAGGAACTGGATTGATCATTCCATCAACGATAGGTGGGTTGAGAGTAAGCCTGTGGTATGAAACTGGAAGTTGAGGTTGGGAAACAATCATGTCTTCCAGTAATGATCCGGATTATTTTCGGCACAAAATGAGAGCGGAAATATAATAAAGAAATGCAAAGAGATATCACGTATATCCAATAATATAATAGAAATGTATCAGAGATGCAACCATAAACACAGATATACAGTAATACACGATTTCTATTAATCAAAGAAATGTACAGAGACTGTAAAAATACAGAGTGAAAGACTCGCTAGAATGGTGGCAGCTTATCTCT
>SNQJ01S0012373.1:108681-126060 GCA_010110895.2 Picea sitchensis | reverse complement strand
CGAAAAAACTTCATTTAGGCCCTCAAAATGGCCCCGGAAGTGAAAACCTGCTAAAAATAGTAAATTGCCAAAATGGCCAGAAAACTGTTTTGAGCCATTTGGAAAAGGTGGGTGGCCCCCAATATCCACCTGGATCAAGTAATTTCGAGGCTTCGTCCATACGAGGGCAAAGGTGAGTTTGACAACTCCCTCCGCATAACCTACACGGGAACTTGACTCTACTTTTCTTCTTCCCAATGATATCCCGACTAGTTGACGGGAGGTCATCAACATCTTATTTAGAGGTTGACGACATGGGGTGGTGAGGATGTGTAGACCATGCTTCTATAACCTTGGATAGGCCAAGGCAATCCTTAAGAAGATGGCTACCCTTACAAAGCTTGCAAGGGTACTTGGGCTTACGGGTTGTTTGGGTGATCTTGGCATCATCAATAATCTCCGCATGATTATCAGTGACTAGTGGTTTTCCAACATGTCTGGCAGTGGTTGGAATTTTGGACCTTTTCTTATTTTTCTTCTTCTTAATCTTCCTTTTCTTCTTCTTCTTCTTATCCATCGGGTTACTAGCTTCACATCTTTCACTCAGTGAAGAAGATGAAATGGAAGAAGACCTTGCAAGTGGAGAAGGTGAAGAAGATCTTACTGGTGAAGAAGGTGAACGATCAACATGAGGTTGATGTTATTGGGGGGAAGTTCTTACAACTAAATAACTTGCTACATTTGGGATTATCAGAGTGGAAAACAACCATACCGACTATCCAATTGTGAGACCTGGAAGGATCAAAGTAGTGATGTAAGGAGGACCAACATTTCCATAAGAAGAAAAAACAAAAGGTTCCCTTGGAAAAGGGGTCCCTTCATTGGTCATTCTGGGAACTGACGACATTAAACACATATTCAATCTAGAGTATGCTAGGGAAAATAAACAACACACACTAAAAATCTAGGAAGCAAGCAGACAAATAAAACCTTCTCACAATGAATGCACTAGTTGGTGATGAAATCCAACGTCACAAGAACAATGTAAGAAGGGGATGAGATAGAGTGAGTGGAAACGTTACGTTGACAACCTTCTTAACGAACTTACGCCTTGGTGCAAGCTCCTACACATAATCGTGGGTATACCCTCCATGGAGCCTGAGTGAGTTTGGCCAATGTCAATTCCAGGTACCGTGAAGACTTGCCCTGCCATAGTCACCTTGTGTAAAGAATCTAAAGAGATAGGCCACTAAGGTTACCAATTACGACAATGATGCCTGTGGAAGTAGTCGACAGTCTGATCCATGCACAAGGGTAGGGTATCTAAACCTGAAATCAACTCGAGAAGGTTCCCACAGGGTTTTCTTCTCAAGTGACCCCCAATAATACGTGCAATCTTTACACTAACACCAAAAAAGCAGGGTGAGTAACTCTGCCGACCCTAATGTGACCTCATGATTGACCCTTGTGTGAGAAGGGATTCCCAGGACAAAATGTAATAAGTGGATTTCACCGCTCCCTAACTCAATATTCTATGTTTGTTTATATCTTTGGAAAGTTATCTTTCACACCTACTCCAAATCCCTACAACTAATCTAATGTAGGTTTGCTACCAGAAAACATAAAAATGTCTAATCAATTTTTATAAGCGCTTTAGTTTAAGGTTTTTGTTACTCAAGAGGAAAATGGCGTGGACTAAATGATGTTTTGACCGAGTCTAAACAATGCAAAGAAATGAGAATGCAAATATTTCACTTCGATGAAAGCTATATTATGAGAAGGATAAAACGTTTATCATTCCCAGATGCACAATGTCCCAAAATTTTATTAAACTCAGCAATATCAAGAACTTTAAGAAATGAGCTAAATAGACTGTACACCAATACACGATTCTTGCCCCCCCCCCGACCATGAGGGGGAATTTTTTTTAAGAATTCAAGACAAAAAATGCCAAAAATCATGTAATTTCACTACTTCAAATGCAAAGATGCAATTTAGACAATAAATTTTCTTTCACTAAACAATTCTAGAGAAAAACAATGTTGTGTAACTGAAAGACACTCAAAGAAAGAGATCAAATATTTCAAAAGAAAAAACATTAAAAAAAAGCAAAGAATGGCCAAAAGCAGATTCAAAGGCTGTCAATCAGACTGTAATCAGACTATAATCAAACCCAAAAATTCAACCCAAAACCATATCTAAGATATGGGTAGGGAAAACCATTAAAAGATAAAAAAATTCCCAATTGTCACGGGCTGAAGGATTAACATAGTGCGATGATCCTTGATTGTCGCAGGTAACAGAAGACCACAAAAAGTGACACGATTTCACTTTTTCTTCAAGGAAGAGTGCGTCGATCCTAAATCATCGCACTGTCCCTCAAAGTAGGATGCGACGATCAAAGAAAAAATGGAAAAAATAAAAAGCAAGAAGGTTTTCCATTGAATTTAAACAGTCAAAGAGTTCATTTGGATCTCCTAGTGACTCAGAAAACAGAGCCCATACAATCAAAGCAAGAAATCAAGACAAACTAGGAAAAAAAATTGTTCCCCACTATGGTCGGCAATTTTTTTTATCGAAAAAATCGGTAAGTGTGGACACAAATTAATCTCCCTAACTCCCACAGGAAGTTAGAACAAAACAAGAAAGAAAACAAACTTCACCTTAGACTTCATTTTCATATAAACTAGTTCAGAGAAGGACAAGTGCCATACCTTTTAAATGACGCTTGATCCTCGCTAGTGTCATCCTTGTCACTACGTCTTTGGATTTGCGGGATGGTGAACCTGTTTAAGAAGCACAAACCAACAAAGAGAGAGATATCAAGGATATATATATTCCAATGAATTCTATGTATAAGATCAAGGAGTTATACAATAAAAGTCAAGACACCTTTATAGGGAAAAAATGTGTTGTTGCATTATATTAAAATGGAAAGTGGAGAATACAACCAAATGCCTTGATGTTGTAAGGTCCCTTCCAACAGTTCCTTGCTTCCCACACACTTCTTCTTCACAAATTCTGAGACTGTAGATTTTAAATTCACTTACAATCTATCTTGACCAAGCAAAGCTCATAGCCACCATAGGCTCAAAAACTAATCAAGCTCCAAGCTAAATCCAAAAACCTAATCAAGCTAACTTTCCCAATGAGAACTCCTCTCCTTTTATAATATGAAAAGGATAGGGTGAGGAGGTTAGGATGGTCCCATGAGATCAGGGATGCAACTCAGATCCAAACTAATCGGAGGCCAACTCACCCTCAAATCTTCTCTTCTAGAAGGATCGAAAAGATTCTCCTTTCCTTCGTACGAAAAATCGTCGCACCCTTATTACTGAGCAAACTGCGATGACATCGTAGGCCACTGTGGTGCAACCTACGATGATCCTATATTGTCACACCCTTAACACTGAACATAGTGCGATGATCCATCTTCATAAGGGTTTTACAAGAGAAAAACTCATTTCATCTTTCTGGGAAAAATTTTCTTCATTCTCTTTAGGCATTCATGCCATTGATCCTTCTACATACAAAGGATATGTTTACATAATTAACGGTCATAAATGTGGTGAAAATAATGTGTAACAATTTCTCGATTCCATTCCATGCAAGTAGTTGAGAAACCCTCTATACACCCTGACCTTCAATCTATCCTTTCCCAACACCATATTGTTTTACAAACTCCCTAGGGCCTTCCCCCCTCCTGTGGAGACCATGATCATTCCATTCCTTTAATCCCATGAATTATTCCTCCCAATGTTCTCCCTTATTGTCATCCCTTAACTCAAAAAAATGAAATTGAGAGAATTATCCAAGAATTTCTAGAATTTGGTATTATTTGTCCAATTACCAATCCCTATTCTTCCCATATAGTCATGGTCCTAAATAAGGAAGGAACTTGGTGCATGCGTCTTGATTTTATTTCCCTCAACAAACTTGCCATCAAGGACAAATTTCCCATTCCTTTCATATATGACCTTCTAGATGAACTCAATGGGGCTCAATATTTTACCAAACTTGACCTTCGTTTTGGCTACCATCAAATGTGTATGAAAGAGGAAGACATTCTCAAGATTGCATTTCACACTCATGAGGGCCACTATGAGTTCTTGGTCATGCCCTTTGGTCTCTATAATGCCCCCCCTAGTTTTTAAAGTCTCATGAATCATGTCTTTCGTCCTTTCCTCCATCACTTTGTGTTAGCTTTCTTTGATGATATTCTCATCTGTAGTAAAATGTGGTCATCCCATATCACCCATGTGGATAAATTTCTCCATTTCCCCTCTAATTACAAACTTTTCCTCAAATATTCTAAATGTTCTTTTGGTGTCTCTAAAGTTGAGTACCTGGGTCATATTGTTGGAAATGATGGTGTAAGTGTGGATCCTAAGAAAATTGAAGCACCTCGGTGGATGAACTTTGTCTTTCACCTCTTTCCAGGATCCTAAGGATCCCTCTTTTCCCCCTCAACCATTGTCGTCGAATGGCTTCAGGCTATTCACCAAGAATGGTTGCAAGAACAAAAAATTTCCAGCCTAATCCAAAAATTGCAACAACATCCCCAAGCTTCTCTTGGGTACTCTTGACATAATGAAGAGTTATGCTATAAAGGTCTCCTGTATTTAAGAAACAATTGACCCTTAAATCCACAATTCTCTCTGAGTTTCATGCTTCACCTACAGTGGGCCATTCAGGATTTACCAAAACTTATGAACGGGTCAAACGTTCCTTTTTCCGGGATGGTATGAAAAAAGACATCCACACCTTTGTGGTCGAATGTGATACATGTCAATGAAATAAGAGAGATACTGTCAAACCTCCTGGCACACTCCAACTACTTCTTCTTCCACCTACTATTTGGATGAATATTTCTATGGATTTCATTGTTGGCTTTTACCCAAATCAGGAAATAAGTCAATTATCATGGTGGTAGTGGATCATCTTTCCAAATATGCTCATTTATGTGCTCTTCAACTCCCATTCACAACATCCACAGTGGCTCAAATTTTTATGGATAATATATTCAAACTCCATGGAGTGCCTCATTCTATTATTTCTGACCGTGATCCAACTTTTACCAGCAATTTCTGGCAAGAATTATTCAAGCTCCGGAACCCAATTTCATATAAGAACATCCTATCATCCCCAGACTAATGGCCAAACAAAATTGGTCAACAAGTATTTGGAAACATATTTGAGGTGTTTTTCATCCAACATACAACATCAGTGGATTCAATGGTTACTCCTAGTTGAATGATGGTACAACAACTCTTACCATACAACCACTTGCATGAATCCCTTTGAAGCAGTCCATGGAAAATGGACACCATCGATTATGCCATACATGCTAGGTGTCTCTAGGGTTTATGAGGTTGAAAACAATATTACAGTCCACATGACCATTCTCCATACTCTCAAAGAAAATTTTGTCATGGATCAGAATCACATGAAGCAATAGGAAGATCAAGGTCATTTTGGATTTCAATTTGTTGAAGGTGACCAAGTGTTTCTCCATCTACAACCATACAAGAAGACTTCACTCAAATCCCAACAGTATCAAAAAGTTTCCCCCAAAATTTATGGTCCCTATAATATTCTCAAACGAGTGGGGCCAATGGCCTATCAATTAGCCTTGCCAAGTCATTCCAAGCTCCATCATGTTTTTCATGTCTCATACACGAAGAAAGTGATTGGCACCAAGTGCCACACCCAAACCAATCTATTAGAGTTGGATGAAGAAGGTTCCATTTGGTTGCAACCACAAGCAGTATTAGACCAACGTGAGTGTCTTCTTCGTCAGTGCACCATTTGAAAATTTTTAGTTCAATGGAAAGACACTCCACCAAAAGAAGCCACCTGGTAGCCGGCTACCATTCTGTAACAATTTCCTCATCTTAAGCCTTGAGGACAAGGCTCTTTTTCAAGGGGTAGGGCATGGTAGGGACCTAACCTCCCTAAGCCCTCACGTATATTGAATAATATATTTTCCATGTAATAAAGGCTTCCATTAGTTAATAAGGCCTATTTAATAAATGTGAACAAGTTAATGTTAGAAGACCTAATAAAATCTTTCACTTCTATAAATATATTCCTCTAGAATGTTCTTTAGAACATAGAATTAGTATAAATAAGAGTAGGAGGCATGAAAAATATTTGTATTTGGAATTATTGTAATAGATATCTTCTTCGCTGGAGGTTTTCCCCTTGAAGAGGAAAGTGAACATTGCTTTCTTTGAATAAATATATTATTTATAGCATTGCTCTTCTTAATATTTTGTTGTTCCATTGATATGTCTTGAATATTTTTGTTTCTGTATATTATATTACATCTGGTACCTTATAGTTTTGGTATCCTTTCCCCCAACTGTGTGACTAGTTTGAGATACTGGTGGTTGAACCAGAGTTAGCATGGGAAATACAATTGTTTTGGCAGGAAGCAATGGTACTAGTACCATAGATGGTGGGTCAATATACGGATGGATAGTACCATGCTAGGAGGAGTAATGGTAGTTTGGACTTGATAAGCTATTATTCCTGGTGGTGGGTAGAAAAATAGTATTTGGTTTAAGGCTTGAGGAAGCGCTTTCCAAGCTGGTGGCTGACCAATCACATGGGAAGTATCTTGAGAAGATTCTGGTATGGATATATCATGGATATGATAAGATGTGGGTGTCCCAGGAGGGGAATGATTGGTTGGTTCGGCATGACCGAAGTGATCACACACACTTGGGAAAAATCTAAGGGTAATAGAAGAGGTGGATCTCCTTGATAAATGCCCAAAAGTGATGGGTCTTGAAATATTCCTAGACCCACTTATATGACTGATGAGGTATTTGGATGTGCCCCTATGAGGGAAAATATACTATAAAAATGATTTAGTTGATCAATTGTGAAAATATTCCCATTGTGGGGGAAGAGAATGGTGAAAACACCGATGAGGCACAACCTTCATGTTGTACATATAACTATGCCCAAGCAAGATGTTATAGTCCAACGAGGAGTCTATGACCTCAATGTCGATCAAGGCTATTTTCTCGCTAGATTGACGAGGATTTTTTGATAGAGGCCATTGAGTTGGGATGGACAAACATCGTATGCCTCAAGGGTGATGGAAGAAGGGGTGAACTCAAGGGAGTTGAGTTTTTGCCAAATAATTGTGGACATTATGCAAATGGATGAACTTTCCTCCACAATGCACCTATGGACTGTGACGTTTCGAATTGTAACATGGATCAGGAAAGCTACCAATGATGGGAGATGTGGCTTTGAGTTATCCAATTTTAAATTAATGAGGCATGAATCTGAAGGGCGGACTATCCCCAATGTTGATAGCAAGGCCTTCCTTTGTGAAGGATAGGTTTGCAAGACCTCAAGTACAAACATGGTTGTGGAATATTGAGCCGAATCATGGACAAGGCTATATATATGAGCTTCCTTGACATGTGGGTTATGAACATTGCAACTTAGAGGTGCTTGGGGTACACGTGGGGTGGGGTCACTATTGGGAAACATGATCATGAAAGGTTGACCTATAGGTAATTGGGGTGCTTCTGAAGTGGTTGGACTAGAATTATGAGGCATGTTGTATTGAAAATTGCGAGTTTGGAGGAGGATCAATTCCTTTATTGTGAAGAGGATACTGTGATCTATGTGGTTTCTAGGTTGAGCCTATCCTAGGTTAGGGCACTAACCCATTTTTTGTGTAGGGGGACCCACTTCTTGTTGTGTGGTTATCATTCTATGAAGGGGGATTGGGTTATGTAGAACCACTAGTGTTTGGGGTTGAAGGAAGTTTTGTGGAACTTGCAGGGTGCCCTATGGGGCAGGGGGTCTATTTGCATTCATATAATTTTTCATTCCTTGTAGTCAATGATCCAGGGACAATGGTGAGTGTAATTCCCATACTCATTGCATAATGCACAAGGAAAGTTAGTTTTGAATTTGTTATTCTTTTCTTTTTATTGTTGTCCGTTGGTGTTTCCCGTATTTTGGTTTTGATTACTAGATTTAGGATTTCCCTCTATTAGAGGGTTTTTCTGTTAAGGATTTATCTCTGTTGAAGGGTTTTGTTGTTGAGGATTTCCCTCTGTTGGAGGGTTTTGCTACTTGTTGATGCCTAAAAAAAGAGCGACATAAAGTTCCTGCATGCAAATAAGTTGCAATGCATTATTACATATCTATATCTTAAATAATAATATATAGGTGGAACCCCTTGATAAAATCAATGATAGAAAGTGGTCTTCTTAGTTGTGCTCTTAATTACCTTGCGAAAAGAGATTCATAGTTTCAAAGAATAAAAATGGAAATACTAACCTATTTACATGTGCGACTAACGAATTATAAGGGTGCTAGAAATTTGATTTCAGAATAAAATAAATGTTTATCAAACATATCAGTCCACTCTTTCTACCCTTAAGTGTTGATATATTGTTTCAAATATCCATAATACACCACTCATGGTCTATTTGCATGCATGAGAAAATACTCATTATGTTAGATATGATGTAACACTAGCAAGGAATGTGGGACATATTATTTTGATGCTAAGTGTTAAATGGGCTATGTAGAGGTCGATTCAACTTATTGGAAACATAACTTTATGTTATATGCATTTAGATATGCGATGGCATTTGGGATAAGTGTTTTTGGAAATTGGAAGAGTTCCATTTTTGGCCGTGGTTGATGGAATTAAATGAAAAATAAGGCAAGCGGCGTGCCATTCTTACCCTATCTCGAAGCTACCACCTTCACTTCTCCTCGCATTCACTTACTATTCTGGTTAGCAGTGCCTCAGTTGTGCTCGGTCGTTGGCGGAAAAATATTTGTGCTTTTAATCTTTATGGTACTCTTCTCACATGTATGTTGTCTCTTATCTCTCCATTCATGATGGTCAACTCTGATCTAGATAAAATTATTATGTTGGATCTTGTAGTTTTCATGCAGAATGTGTTTGTTTTCCGAAGCTTTTAATGGATTTATTGTGGGAATTTTGGCCATATAACTCACATGTTGAATTGGGTTTCTTCCTGTTGGCATTAAAATGTTTCAAACTGGAAGTAGCATTCGATATCTTTTCCTATTTGAATTGTGTGGTTGTATGGGCCTGTAGCGAATGTGATATTATTATGATATGGTTGTTGATAAGTATTTGTGGGTGAAGGTGTTCAGTTTTGATCATTTCGTATATTTATTTATGAGGGTTTCCTCTATAAAAAGAAATATGCAGTTGGGTCTTGTGAATATTGTGTAACACCCTCACCCTGGAGGATGTGCAGTATTATTTCTTTTACCACAACTTGGATGTTATGGGTGGTCTGTGTGCTTTATCCTGTTGTCAGTTGAAGGAAAAGAAGTGGGTTTTGTTTTTCCCACAGCCCATGTTTCAAAACCTACGCCTATATGATTTCTCCAGGCCTATTCTCCTCTTCCAATACACAGGTGAATGAATAAAATAAAATCCATTTTCAGAGTTTTGTTGAATTATTGACACACAATCAGTTTCATGATTATTATTTTGTATCCTTACTGCATATCGACACTTTCAAAGTCTCGCAGTCATTTCATGTTTTCCTTGCCACTATTTTAACAAGGCGATGAAACTCTGTGTATTTTATTACAGTCACTCTGAGAATTAAGTATTTGGCTTTTCTTGCAACCATGCATTGAGGCCTGTATGTATTTTCCGGTCCTAAACCTTGTTTTCCCGTCCAAAAAAGTAGACACATGAATATTATAAACCTAGTTTCAAAGTCTTGTCCAAATATTCAACCCAACAGTTGAAAACATTGAAGTCGCCCACAAAATTATGGCTAGTTTGTTTTTGGGTCTACGAGGTGGTTTGAACTATTTTTTAGTTTAAAGGAATTGCTATGGAAGCATTTCCCACCGGATTCGCAGGGGGTTTTCAATCCCGGTTTGTTTTCAATTGTTATTTAAAGTTGTTATGTGAATATGATGTAACAAAGAGAGGATAGATCTATGTTTCTCTTCCTCTCACGATGTTTGAGAAACCCTGTATAATTATGACAACTAATTTTTTTATAAACAATCTCCTACAGAAAAATATGATAATTTAAAGGGAGAAATGAAATTCGTTTATTTTATATAATCATATTATTTCCACTTGAGTTTTATATTGCACGATTTCAAAGGAATGTTGTATATCCCGTGTGTGAATTTTTAAGGGAGTGTTATCGCATAAACAAATTTGGTGAAATTTTTGGATGGCAGACAATGGATATTTAAATGATTTTATAGATATTGGAAATATTGATTTTAATTATTTCTTGTAACATAATAGTAATCGTTTTTTTTCTCGTTCATTATTTCATTTTTTCATTCATTATATGCCTGCCACCTTCCCAATAAAATTTTTCCACCCCCTGTTCAACATCTTGAATACAATTTTTAAAGAAAAAAAGTTTCAAAAGGATTGGATAATAATTCTGGATTGGAAATTGTGACATGGCGATATTGTTTTGGAAGAAAAGGACTCTGTGTTTCTTGAACAATATTCATTTTTGATTCCCACCCATGCTACCATTTTTCATTCATTATAAATCGCCTCATATTCCCAATGATCCTATCATTCCTTGTTCAATGTTAGTTAAATACTAAATTGGATTTGGCGAGATTGTGTTAATGGATGGATTGCATGTGCTTCTATTTGTGAATGATAGAGCCAACATCTAGATTTTATTTAGGTAGAGTATTAGTGAATGGATTGTTAAAAGTTTTAATATTCTGATTGAAATATTGATTTGAGATGAGTTTCTTTAGCAGGGGCAACAATGATAGAGGTGTAAACAGAGGTAGAGGAAACAATTTGCAAAGAGGCCATAGAAGGCCATGATTCTCAATACATTTTGATGTTGATCCACAAGAACTAAATCAACTTTTCCAAGATGGGTTTTTCAATCTAGTTGGCCAAGGAATTATGCAACCTAGGCCTCAAAGGATTCCTTTCTAGCCACACCAAAATTTCTCTGGTATCCATTTTCTCCCTCATGTTTCTATGCAACTAAAACCACCTTCCAATGATGGCTAGAAAGATATTGTCCACCAACCTACTACACATCATAATGGATAACATACATTATTTTTTCCACTTCTCCCTCCTCCACCACCATTTAATCCAAATTCCCAAGTTGATCGTATTTCTTCACCAACCCAATCTTTACATGCAAGCAAAAGGCTTAAAACCACTATGCTCGAACCATAGATTAATAAAGGGAAAGAAGTGGCCAATTCCCCTAGCTCTTTCGAAAATTCATCTGAATCAGTTTCCTCCCATCTCCACCTCAAGGATAATTTCTCCCATTTCATCAAGGAAATCCATCCTCAAGGGTCTAATCAGCCTAAAGTTGCTACAGAAGGAAAAACAACAGGAAGATCAAAAGAGAGCAGTAGAGAAAAGAGGCAAACCACCTCTCATAACAAATATGGTTTTTAATTCTGTTAATGCTATTTTATTTTGAGGATAGTCTTTTTATTTGATATGACATAATTTTTGACAACAAATACACATATAGACAGAGTTTTTGGACAACATGGATACAATGTTATTTTTGGATATAGTCATGTTTTATTTTTTTGATATTAAAATATTTGGCTATTAATATGAGGATGGGAGTTACAAGGCATATATTTGAATTAAATCTTTGGGGTATTATACTTCATGTTTTGATTATTATTAAAGAAATGAAAATTGGAGTGATAAGGGGTCCCACCTATTTAGTTATTATTTAAACAAACCCTTATTTATATATATTATAATTTATTTGTCTCAACTAATTAGTTAAACTAATTAAGATTAACAAAATAAAAGTAGTTGAACTACCATAACTCATTGAGAAAAAATAAAATCTCAATCAATTCAAGAGACAAAGGAGGAGAACAAAAGGGGAACTTCTGATATAAGGTCTTCTCTATACTTGTGAGATATTTCTTTTTCTTCATTCATTTTGAGTTTACTAGAAAACTAAACCATATTGACGACATCAGGTTCTTATTGAAGGCAACAAGATTCAAAATTGAATCATATCTTTCAGCAGCTTGTTTCTAAAGGTTATGATCTTTTTTGGAAGTCTGTGTGTTCTTGTTTGTTTATGGATTAGATTTCATAACTGATAAAGGATATTTTTTAGAGTCAAGTGACAACACTTTTATGGCAAGTTGATCCAGATCTTTAGCTTCAGTTTCTTTTGTTGTCAGAGTATTTTTGTATCGTGTCCATCAGAGACTTCTAAATCTAACTTTGGTCCCACCCTCATAGGGGTTTGTAAAGACAATTTTTCTTTGTATCTCAGAATGTAATTAATATAAAAATCAGATTTCTGATTTCAGTTTCACATACATATTTTAATGATATTGTTCATATTTTACCTTTATTCTCATCTCTTTTACTATACACACTTATGCATATCTCAACTTCTTTTCTTTTCCACAGTTACATATAGCATATAAAATCAGCCTTAGTCCCTAGTACATATTACCCATGGATTAAGAGATAGTTTTGAATTCAAGGCTATAAACCCCGGGTAACATTCCCAACTATCTTTCCTTAGCCTAGCAAGATATGAAAATGCTTGAGTAAGGTTCTTCATACCTTTTCCTTAACAATGTTGAGGATTTTCCTTGTGTCTCTGGTTTGTGTTGGTTTTATTCTTCCCTTTATTTTTGGAATTATTTGACTGAGTGGTTGTATTTAACATGTTAAGTTGATCGAAATCTTGAACCGGTTGCATGGGCAAGGGTTGGAAAAAGTTGACCCCCGCCTGTTGTTGTCCTTGTGATGGAAAGGTAGTGGGATGAGGGGGAGCATGAAAAGGATAATATGGATTACTCTGTTGTGGAGGTCCATATGATTTATATGATTTTGAGGGTCCCTCCCCACTACTTGGGTTGTATGAAGTCCCCTGCATTTTTCCTTGAATCAATGTACCTTATTGGTGTACTAGATTCATGGGTTATGTAGGGTGGTTCCACCTCAGGTATATGAGGAGGAGGAGTGGAAAAAATGAAATTGGGTACATAGGGTGTACTCATAGGAGGGGCATAATAAGGAGATCCTGCATAAGGTTAGGACATTGGTTAGTACCATACGAGGTTTTGGGTTGACCATAAGGGTTGAAGTGGGTCATGGATCTAATCAACCCATCTACTGAATGTGATGTTGATCTGGGAATTTAATGACCAAATGATAGAGGATGAGGGGCATTAGGGAGAACCTTGTAGAGGTATCCTAACTGTGAGTAAATCAAATCAAAGTGTTGGGCCTTGGTGATGGCCTCATATTCATTTTGAGGCATGTTAGTGGCCATGTATTTTGCGATGACATGTACTAACAATCTGAGGAACTAGTCTAACCATTGTTCTTTGATGGTTTTAATATTACACAAGATTCTCCTTTGATTCCATTCATGGATATGATCTGCAATATGAGTAGAAGTAGTTTGGAGGAAATATGAGATAATTTCCAAGCCTGTATCATGGCATACTAGTAACTGGAAGAAAGCTAAACATGCTTTGGATAAAGACTCAAATGTCACATGGGACCATGAATTTTCATCTACATACCATTTTGCAGATTGAATGATTAAGGTTCTTTAAAATAGTCGTAATTACATGGAATAATCAATGATGATGTTGGACACTAGAGATGAAATGTCATGATGTGGTTGGCTGGGTCTTCTCCTCGTTTACCATCAAACTTAGGAATGTATGATGGAAGATTGGTGGGCATGTTTGGCCAAGTTGCATAATGTAATATTGGATCATTCGTAAGTTTCAGAAAATCTAGAATATTTAATGAAGCCAAGTATGGTAAGTTTGGTGGTGGCTCGACCATTGTGTGTGAATTTCTAGAGATGATTCATGGGGAGGAAGGTCGCTGGAAAATTTATTTCGGATGGTTGTTCTTAGCAAGGTAGAACAAAAAACCACTACACCTAAAGGTGAATGGGGAGGTTGAATCGATGAAGAAAAAACACCGAGAATACCCCTGATACTGGTGGGAGGCCAAACAAGTTCCTATATTGTTGGGGATTTTGTGGGTCCTCAATGATTCTAGACTAGCAGTGAAGTGTGTGATTTGGTTAAGGTGAAAGAATAAATAAAAAGTTAATTTTAACCAATATTGAATACAACCTAATTTAACAAAACAAATAATAGTTGCATATGGTTAGTAATGAATAGCATGACACATATAAAACAACTATAAAGAAAAAATGTTTGTTGGGTAAGTTGTGGTATTATCCACATTGGGAATAACAAAAAAAATGCACATGTCCTATAGAACTATCATCCTTCCTCTCAAATAACACCGTGCCTTCCAATATTTCTCAACATTGGGGCATGCACCCACTAGAATAGGAACACATGAAGGTGTGAAAAAACAGTTATATGAGGGGTAAAGGGGGCATATCCCAAAATAGTTGGCAATATTTCCCATTAACCACACAAATTATTATTTAGGTGTAGTTGCAATCCAAAATTGCCACCTATGTAGAAATCCTATATTTTGGCCACTAGGTTACCTTGTTCAAGTGCAGTAGGGGACTCTCAGCCTCAAAATACGGTCACAGACTGAGTAACCTCACAAGAGATGGGTGGCTCAAGGCCCATAAATAGTGTTCTTTTGTCTTGCCACTTTCAAACTGTAGACATGGTTAGAGTTTTATATAACAATGTTTAGTTCTCAAAAATACCTTTCCAACAGGCTATCACGTGCCTAAAACGGAGGTCGTATGCAAAAGTTACGACCCTAGAAAGTTGAGGTACTGACTTACCCATCAGGGCCCACATAAATTTTAGTGTTTCATCTCCTAGGGTTAGGTTTTTGGATGTCTAAGGTTTCATAATTCATGAGTAATGTTAAAAATTCATCTGGAGCCTCATTTTTATCATTTCTTCTTAGACATATGCATGTAGCAGCCACATCTCTTCTTAGAGATAACTACCACCATTCGAGCAAGTTGTTTTCAGTTCTGCAGTTTTACAGTTTCAACCTATTTTATTTATTCAATAGAATTCATTGTTCACTGGATATCTGTTGTTGTTCTCCATATCTCTATGTTATTGCATTTAGTCTATTATTTATTTAATTCTTCTCATAAATATGTATCAATGGTATTAGAGCGTTTTGCTCTTCATTTATTTTTTCTTCATGCATGTCCTCGATAAGATCTAGGTACAAGAAGTTGGGACTTGAACCTATCGATCCTTTGCAGGATCAGTCACACCGAGCCTGACCACAACTCACGGGGGACAAGAAAAACAATGATGGAGCAGGAGATCCTTTTAAACCATTGCTCGAGGAATCCATTGCGCTACAAAGGAACAAAATGATGGACAACTTTGCATAGATCCTTCGGAAACTGCCCATAGGAGACGCATCTTCATCAAGCGGCCATGCAAACCCATTCAATTTACAAGTAATTTTTAAATTCCATTATTTGAAGGTTTGATAGATGCAGATGTTGTAGATAAATGGTTGAATCTGCTCGAAGGGTATTTTTCAGTCCACAATTTTTTCGATAGGGAAAATATTACTTTTGCACTCCTCAAGGTTGTTCCCCATGTTAAGGACTGGAGGGATACTTACTCTGAGAAAAGGGCCACAGAGGAATCTACAATATTTACGGTTGCCCCCACATGGGATTCCTTCAGAAATTCCATTAAAGAACAATACTACCTTGTTGGAAGCTATGAGGACTAGTACACAATATGGAGCACCCTGCGTTAGCAAAGGGACTCGATAGTACCATATTTCACCAATATTTTCCATACCCTGCACGCCAAATTGGGTATCAAAGACTCTGGATGACATCTGGTGCTCAAATACCATGGATTTTTGCATATATGCATTCAAATAGAAATGGAGTTTTTGGAAATCACATCATTGGGTATGGCTTGTAGATATGTTGTCAAGATCAAGAATAAATTTAAGAAGAAGAGGTGAGAGTTTGGATCTGCAAATTCCTCACAGTTGAAGCAGGGCAAAGACTGTAATACCCCAAGGCCGATCCCATTCTGAATTGTAATTATGTTTATAGGATAGTGAGCCGAGTGGTTATAAGCTGAGAGACTTATGTGTTTATTAGGCTGGTGAGCCAAATGCCAAGGCCAATGAGCCTGATTTTGTATATGTAAGTACTCACATCATTAATAAAAGTAAACTGCTCCATGTAGATCGACCACGAAGAAGAGTTATGGGGGACTAATGTCCATTAGGTAGGGTAAGGGAGGGGGGATAAGTGTCTAGGCCTAGGGGCTAAGCTAGAAGGGCTTACCTCTAAGGGAATAATATTTTATTATTATTTCCCAAAGGCTATGGTTGACTTAAGCTATGTTGTCCTAAGTTCCTGGGAAAAAGGGAACAAGTGCTAAGTGGAACTCATGAGGCTTTAGGAAGACATGTGTCAACCTGGGCACATGCAGTTTATAGCTGGGGAAGCCAATTCGTTTGGGGGGTTTTTCCCATTTGGGCATTTCTTCCCATCCTTGCGTCGGGGATCAATTTCAAGTTTCCTCACGAACCTTACATTTCTTGGGAGGTCTGTCACCCTCCCGATTGACCAGGGATTCATGCATTGAACCAGTTCTCCATCATCATCGCCTTTGTACCTAGTACACACCTTTGGAATCCTGCAATCGTACTTTTGTGTGTCTCTGGTGAATCTAGATGCATTTGTATTCACGTGATCCATGTTGTGTCTTAGCGTTAGGTTGTTTCCATTTTTGGTGTCCATAATCATTTCATGTTGCTGTCGTCACACATATGTTAGTTGAATGTTGTTGCAGTATTGCTTAGGAGATGAATTGAAGAAGAAGGTTGTCAGGCATGTGAGAAACTCTCCCAGGTGAGAGCGTTTTTTGGGAAGTGAGTTCTCCTAGAAAGGAGTCCTGTAGAAGCTACAGTACTCTGAGACTTCTGGTCCAGCCTGTTGTTGAAGCCTAAGGTAAGGGAGGTGTACTAGCCGATGGGATTTTATTAGTGAAGGTGTACCCTCTTGGGGTGGAACAGGCATGTGGGGAATGAGGGTCTGTGGGTTTTGGGCATAAGTGGCTCTTGGGATAAAAGATCCTTCCTATTGTTTTGTGCAACTTCCTTGTTGTCCTTGCCAAGCCTAGAATTCCCTTGCCTGGTGGAGTTTAGTCCCAGCTCGGGGGTGACCCACTGTTGAGCGTGATGAGAAGTCTGGTCTAAGGGTGGGAGGTTTGTGGAAGGTCTACACGCAGTTGGTGGTTTTACTCCAGTTAAAAGATAAGTATCATTTTCGTGCTTAATTATGTATGTTATGCATGTCTGTGTTTCTTCAAATGTATCATGTGTTCCATTGCATGTGGAATTACTGTCAATTCCATTTGAATATGTATGGTAGAAGTAAGTCTGTGTTA
>SNQJ01S0012373.1:74093-101682 GCA_010110895.2 Picea sitchensis | reverse complement strand
ATATAAGTGGTGTTACCCGACCTGTTGGTGGTCGGGGATGTTACAATTTGGTATCAAAGCTAAGTTAAGTCTGTGAGAAGTGGTGTTTCCCTTCCTTTTGGTGGTCGGTGACGTTACAAAGGCACCCCCAACCCACAAAACAAGGGACAGAGAAAACATGGTCACTCTCAGGAAAACCAATCTAAGCTACAACATAAGAAGGGTAATGAGAAGTCGAAGAAGGACATGGCAAAGTGGTATGAATACCATAAAATCCCTTAGCACAACACCGAATAATGTCACTTCAAGCAGTCACTGGTGGCCTAGATGAAATCTTCCGAGAAGAGGCAAATTTTGACTCTGAATCAAATCCAAAAGGAGGGAATTGGATTATCGATGTCAAACCCAATTCCAATGTCGCTACCCCCAAATTCCATTCAAGCGAACAAGAAGAACCAGAGGAAGGGGAACACCTCTTTCACTCCCAGATGTGAGAAAAGGTGGGTCTGCTTCATTTCATTGTCGATAGTGGTAGTTAGAAGAACCTGATCTCAACAGAGGTATTCAAGCAGTTGGACTTGTCAATGACACTGCACCTGCATCCCTACACCATCGACTGACTTCACCAATGAATATATATGCGTGTCATCCAACAATGTTGTCTACCCTATAACATCAAGCCCTTCAAAGATGAGGTATTGTGTGATATTTCTCCCCCTTGAAGTTTGTGATGTTCTTGTAGGACAACCATATCTGTGGAAGTGACATGTTGTGTATGATTATAGACTATGTAGTGTTATTATTACTTTGGGTAAACAATTGTACATGATACTAGAGGTAGCGTCGCCTACCGTTATTTCTTTAATCTCTACTAAGAAATGCAGTAAGGTAATTTCACAAATTAGGAAGTTCGTCTTCTTTGTGATCCATGCTCACAGTAAGTAGAAGGTTTTCTCCACATTTGTGACCTCTACACACAACCTCTGTTTGAAGAAAAATCAAGTGGACATAATCATGGAAAAGTAATGAGACATATTCACCTCACCAACCGGGGTACCGAAACAGTACCAAGTCAAGCATCCAATTTATCTAACCCCTGGTGCACCTCTTCCTAATGGACTATTTTATTTTCACTCACTGATGGAAAATGATGAAATCAAGTGTCAGATCCAATATCCCCTTCAAAAGGGGCACATCAGACCCAAATCCTCTCCTTATGGAATCGTGATTGTACTTTTACAGAATAAATACTGGACCTAGTGGCTATGCATTGATTATAGAGAATTAAACAAAATCATAGTCAGGAACAGGTACCCAATTCCCCAAATTGATGACCTTCTTGACCAACTGAAGGGGGCCCAGTTCTTCAACAAGATTGACCTAAAGTCTGACTACCATGAATTTTCCATCGTACCAACTGATGTATGGATTACATTCCCTGGGAATTAAAAGATGGCCATTCTCACAACCTACAAGAAGAGCGTCACAACGACAGATACTACCAAGATATTCTTCGAATGAGTGTGGGTCCATTTTGGGATACCAAAATCCATCATATCCGATTGGGAAAACAAGTTCCTAAACACATTTTGGTCGAGTCTCTGGTCATTGTTGGACACCAAACTCACTAAATCCACTACCTTCCACCCTCAAACTAATGTCTAGACAAAGGTTTCAAATCATATCATTGTGCACATCCTGCACATGTATAACTCTAAGCATATGCATACATGGGATGAGAGTCTTCCCTATGTTCAACACAACTACAACATGGCTCTCCATATCTCCATCGACCATATCCCATTTTAACTGGGCCTAGGATTCCAACCCTTGGGTCCCATTGATGTTGCACTACCTCTTGCAACGACACAGAAAAAATCTTCCCATGTTTAGTTTGAGGCTGACAAAGCTACCAGATTCATTGAGAGGATTTAACAAATCCGCTAACAAGTCCATGGAATTTTTCATAAATCCAATGCTAAGTACAAGCAATGCCTTGATCAACACCAGGTACCATACAATTTTTAGGTGGGAGACAAGGTCTGGTTACATTTACAAAAAGAACGCCTTACAGGGCCCCATCAGAAGCTCCATCCACTTCTTTTTGGGCCTTACATTATCACTAATGTTTTGGGAGACAATGCTTTTGAGATCAACACTCCCCCCTTCCTTGGCTTGCACCCAGTGTTCAATGTGGACCTCCTCCGACCATATTTTCCACCATTATTGGACACCTCAAAGATCACAAAACAATTGACACCAACAGAGCTCAACCCTGCTTGCATAGAACAAACATCCACTGATTAGATAGTGGACACAGAAGTCAAGGTCACTCACTAGTAGAGGATCCATCTTTAGCGGGTTGTCAAGGCAGGGTAGCTCCTGGATCAAGGTAAATGGATCACCCAGGGCTAAATTCAATATAAATTTCCTCACCTGATGGGGGAACTCAATGCAATGGATACCATTTCTTCCTAAGGGGGGAGAATTGATCCATGTTGATATTGGTGGCCACCCACCTATTCTAACTGGCTCCTTTTGATAGTTTTAGTTCAACACGTTCTTCTGTAATTCTTTATAATTGTGGGTTATACACTTTAAGGGTTGTTTTAATCCCTACACAGATTCCAGGTGGATATTGTTGGCCACCCACCTAATTCAACTGGCTTGTTTTGGAATTTTTTATGTCAGTACATCTTTTTGTACTTCGAGGGCCATTTTGGGGCCCTAAATAGTGTTTTTTTGGCTTGCCACAGTCAAACTATAGACAGAGTCAAGTTTGACGAAATAATGTGTATTTCTCGAAAATACCTTTCCAATGGGATATCACGCACCTAAAATGGAGGTCGTATGAAAAATTTACGACCCCAATAAGTTTAGGTACCAACTTACCCATCGAGGCCCACATAACTTTTCGTGTTTCATCTCCTAAGGTTAGGTTTTTGGATGTCTAGGGTTTTGGCATTCATGAGTAATATTAAAAACGCCTCTAGATCCTCATTGCAATCATTTCTGCTCAGAAAAATGGGCGTAGCAGCCACATGTCTTCTCAGAGATAGCTACCATCATTCAAGTAAGTTGTTTTCAATTTTCAGTTTTACAATTTTACCCTATTTTATTTATTCAATATAAGTTATTGTTCACTAGATATCTGTTGTTGTTCTACGCATATATGTGTTATTGTATTCAGTCTATTATTTATTTCGTTCCACTCATAAATCCGGATCAAGGGTGTTAGGAAATGAAAGACACTTCCACACTAATCCTAGCAGAAGAGAAGAAGAATTTAATCAAGAACGCAGATGACAAAACAATCACACAATACATCGATATTTTACCCTGGAAACCCTTAACCGGGAAAAACAACATTCCTTTGAGCGTTCTTCTCTCTTGTTGTCTTATTCAATCAAGACAAAATGTTACATGTCTAACCTTGGTCCACACCTAAGACACAATCGACATCATACCCTCTTTCTCAGGAAAGAACAACCCTGTAGCCAATTCAACTTACATATGTATGACCAACAACCTACACTTACACATGCATTAACCTGCAAAAGTGCATTCTACGATTACCTTACAAATCTACAACAACAACCTTTACGGCCTTACAAAATGCCTCTTTATAGAATTTACAACAGGAAAAACCATAAATATTTGCGCTAAAAAATGGTTACAGATCCATGCATATCGTTGGCTACAAAACTTAGGATTTTGTTACAGTCGACTCCAAGTCGGGTTTACCAGTTGCTCTTCATTCAGTCTCTAGTCGGTCGTCTCACACCCACACTTAAACCTATTTTCATTTTAATTGCCATAAATATCTTTGACTTCAACTTTACCTAGTCAACTCCCTCGATGTTCGACTTGCTGTCGATCCACCTCAACTTCGACCTGCTATCGATCCACCTCGACCTTTGATCATCATTCAATTCACCTCGACTAGAATTTCACTGCAAAGAATATAACAACCCAACATTCTCCCACTTGTTGTATTCTTTGTTGAAAAAAGAGATTCCTGAACTTTCGTTCACAGACCCTGGGCAACAATGCCCATTGCCTCTCTACACCAAAAGAACTTTACAACACTCGCAGACTTGGTCAACGAGTCTGCTATGTTTTCCAACGTGTCTACTTTCTCTAGTAGCACCTTGTTAATTTCCAATATGTCTCTTATGAAATGGTATTGTACATCAATGTTCTTAGTCTTTGAATAATAATAAGGGTTCTTTGCTAGAAATATTATGTTTTGATTGTCGCAACTTACCTTCATAGCTCTCTTCTCAAACCTTATTCCTGAACACAACATTTGAATCCATACCGCTTCTTTTCTTCCATGAGTGGACGCCATGTATCTATATTATGTTGTTGACAAGGCTACAAACACCTATCACTTACTCATCCAACTTATTTCTCCATTGAACATCCTAAAGACATATCCATTGGTCGACCTCCATCGATTCAGATCTTTAGCCCAATCGGCATTGACAAATCCATGTACATCTAATTTACCACTGTCACCTCTAGGTTTTCCTTTGCAACATATAGCATAGTCCTTCATGCCACACAAATACCTGAATACTCTCTTGACAGTTGTCCAATGCTCCTTTCCAGGTGTCGACATGTACCTTCTCAACACTCCCACTGCATGGGAAATGTCTAGTCAAGTGCATAACAACGCATACATTAGACTACCAACCACACTTGCCTAGGGAACATGTGCCATGCACTTTATGTATCCCTGTGTCTTTGGACATTTTTCAGCAGTAAGCCCTGCTCCCACATGAATTGTCACCTTCATCGGTTTGTAATATTGCATGTTGAATCGTTTCACAACTGTTTCAATATACTTCATCTTATTCAACCAGATATGTCTAGAAACTCTATCTCTCTTAATCTCCATTCCCATATTGAAGTTAGTTGCATCGATATCCTTCATGTCGAACTTGGAGGATAGTTTCTTCTTCACCTTCTTTATTGCGCCCATGTTTTTTCCAATCAACAACATGTCATCGACATACAAAGCTACATATATGAAACACCCACCTTCTTCCTTGGAATATATGTAGTGATCAACTTTGCTTCTCACAAATCCCAAACTAAGGATATATATATCAAACTTCTAGTACCACATCCTTGGCGATTTCTTTAGACCATGAATGGATCTTTTGATTTTGCACACCAACTCTTGCTTTCCCTTTACTACAAATACTTTAGGATGTTTCATATAGATTTATTCTTCTAGGTCCCCATGTAGGAACATTGTATTTACATCCATATGTTCTATCTCCAGCTCGAACGTTGCATCCAGAGACATTAGTACTCTAAAGGAATTTAGTTTTGAAATAGGTGAAAAAATCTCATCGAAGTCGACTCCCTCGACTTGGGAATATCCTTTTTCTACCAGTCGAGCTTTGGAATTCTCGACTTGTCCCGTGACATTCATCTTATTCTTGAACAACCACTTTCTACCGATGAGATTTCTTCCAATAGGTAACTTGACTAAATCCCATGTCTCATGTACAAGGATTCCATCTCTTTGACCATGGATTTCTTCCAGAGATTACCCTTTGCTGAGTTGACTACCTCATCAATCGACTTGGGCTCATCATCTATGGAAGTTAACATGAATGCGGAATGAAAGTTGGGTGGAATATACATTTTGACTGTTTTTCTTACTATTTTTTATCACTGAAGTTAGTTTTTCTGCCTCTTCCTCAGATTCAGTCGACTCATATGAATAATCTTCTTCATTCCTCAGTTCAAAACACACCGTATTAGGATTATTCTCGGTCTGAACAACTTCCTCATACTTGGACTTACCTCTAACTTCTCTAAATACCACACCTCGACTGTACACTTTTCTCCTTGGTGCATGATCCCATAGATTATATCCTTTCATTCATTCTTTGTATCCAATGAAAATACATTTGATTGCCTTCTTTTCTGGCTTGCTCCTCTTTTCCTTGGGAACATGCACAAATGCATCACAACCAAATACTTTGATATGTTCCATTGAAGGCTTCTTACCAGGACATACCTCATTTGGAGTCATGTCGACTAGCGTCGACGAAGGATACATATTCACCAGATATCTTGCAGTCTCAACTTCCTCCACCCAGAATTCTTGTGTGATCCCAACACCACTGAGCATGCTCCTTTTCTTATCCATCAATATTTTTATCATTCTCTTGCTAACTCCATTTTTTTGTGGGGTACATGGTGTGTTATTTTGGAGTGCTATGCCACACTACTTACAAAACTGATCAAATTCCTTTCCAAAAAATTCACCATCGTTGTCAATTCTCAACACTTTAATCCTCTTCTGTATATGGTTTTCCACAAGAGCTTTAAACTCTTTAAATATCTCGAAAACCTATGATTTCTTCCTCAGGAAATATATCCATGTCTTCCTAGAAAAAATATCTATGAAAGAGACATAATACAGGGATCCACTAAGTGAAGGCATTGTATCTAGGCCAAACACATCATTATGCACTAGTTCTAGAATCCCATTTTCCCTTGTTGCTCCAAATAGGAACCTCACCCGACTTTGTTTTACATATATTCAGTGTTCAAAAAAGTAGACTACTAAACCACATTCAGGAAAACCTTTTACCATACCTTTCCTTTGCATAGATCAGAGTCCTTTTTCTCCAATGTGTCCCATCCTCTCGTGCCAGAGCCTGGTCAGGTCGATTTCATCATGTCTTGTCAAGTCGATTTTAGGAGAAATGATGTTGTTGCATCCAGTCGAGTCGACATTCCCTAACAACTTGTACAGGGTACCAACCTAAACTCCTTTCACTAAGACCAATTCACCTTTGACCATCTTGCACGAATCCTTTTGAAACAGAGTATGCACACTTGCATCACTCATCTTGCTGACAAATATCAAGTTTCTTATCAAACCTGGATTATGTAGCACACCTGGAAGGGTTTTTTTCCTCTCATCCTGCAGTGTCAGTTAGGATCTTCCCCATCTGACAATTATGGTTATCGATTCATCCCCAAAGAACACATCACCCCCACAATATATTTCACATTCACAGAACCATTTTTATGTGGTGTCATATGATAGGATGCTCCTGAGTCAATTAACCAAACATCTCGATCCAACTGTGTATTGGTCGACATTAGGTGCACATCACCTTTGTTGTCCAAGGTCTTCTTTCTCTCAGTCGACTGCTTCTCGTTGGATCCAACACTGAATTATTTTGCCTTTGACTTATAGTCCTTTTTATAATTCTGAACTTTACTGCATTTCTAGCATCTTTGCATCGACTGAACCAAGGATTTAGATCTACCCTTTGACTTAAAATTTATGTCAAAGAATCTGCCTTTATATTTGTCTATTGATTGACCTCTCACTACCAGAGCATCTTTGGTCAATCCTTCCATGTTCTTCCTTCTCATTTCTTCCTATAGTAGAGAAGTAACCATGTCCTCTAGTGATAGTGTGGTTGTATTACTCCAAATATCCATTACTAAGCTATCCCAAGAGTTTGGCTAAGAACATAATAAGTTGATACACTTATCCTCGTCAGTGACCTTAATATCCACATATGATAACTGGCTTAACATGGTATTAAACACATTTAAATGCTCGGTCACCAAACTTCCATGACTCATCCTTATAAGATACAGTTTCTTTCTGAGAAACATCTTATTTACCAGAGATTTCCACTGGTATAAGCTTCCCAGGTTGTCCCACAGTTTCTTGGCCAAATCTTCACCTGATACATTCAACAACACCAAATATGCAAGACAAATCTGAATCATACATCTTTCTCTTCTTTCGATTTTATCCCATTCTTCAATCAACATGCATGTCCTTAGGTACCTGGACAAACCGTTGTCCATTGTTCTCTATCTACAAGAAGATCTTCCATTTTAAGCTTCCAAAGCTCAAAATTTTGGCCATTGAATTTTTCTATCACTATTATGGAACTGCTCGCCATTCATTACCATAATCTTTAACACACTTTATGACTTATGACTCTTATTGTACCTAGGTTTTAGTTCTCAGATTCAATATTGGAAAATCAAGATCTGACATACTTGCCAAAGAATAACACCACTCTAATAAATCACTTTCCAAGGCAGAACTAAGATCTGATACCACCTGTCATGAAATGAAAGACACTTCCACACTAATCCTAGTAAAAGAGAAGAAGAATTTAATCAAGAACACAAATGACACAAGAAATCACATAATAAACCGAGATTTTACCTTGGAAACCATTAACCGAGAAAATCGATATTCCTTTGAGTGTTATTCTCTCTTGTTGTCTTATTCAACCAGAATAAAAGGTTACATGTCTAACCTTGGTCCAAACCTAAGACACAATCGACATCATATCCTCTTTCTTAGGAAAGAACAACCCTGTAGCCAATTCGGCTTTTATATGCATGGCCAACAACCTACACTTACAAATGCATTAACCTGCAAAAGTGCATTCTATGATCACCTCACAAATCTACAACAATATATTTTATGGCCTTACAACACGCCTCTTTATAGGATTTATAATAGGAAAACCATAAATATTGGCACCCAAAAGCGGTTACAGATCCATGCATATCATTGGCTACAAATCCCAGGATTTTGTTAGAGTCGACTCTGTTAGCACCATAAGTGACCTATGGATTGCGATAGAGGTAATCCCAATACCCATCAGTTTATATGTCACGGTTAATGGATTTAAAGAGGTCAAATGGGGAAAACTCGAGAGAATATCGTTTAAACTTAGAAAACTGGGGCAGTATGCACAAGAAAATGAGGTCTCGATCAACTTCAGCGAGTAAGTTGTAGTAAGTGTGAGTAGGAGGAAGAAAATGAGAAGAAGATGTAAAGGTATGCTCTGGGCATCAAGTCTTCCGACAGCCTAAGGAGGAAAAACTCTGAAAACAAGATCCTCTTGAATTCAAATTTTCAGGAAACTGAAAACGCTATAACTGGACTGCAATCAAACATTCATTACAACACAGTCACCACAATCCATGCGAATCCTTCGATCATGAACATTCAGTATAAGGCACAATTAATATGGAAATAGAAGCTGAATTTCATTAAACAATAAGTCTCATATCAAGTTACAACCAAAGAACCAGAGATTCATTAAAACATTACAATACAAGAGCTTAGCTCAACCATCGACCTTAAAAAAATATCAAAACTGAGTATTTATACTCAAAACAACTTGCCACCACCAGGAGTGTGACCTGTCTATTGAAATAAAATCTTTGCATCTTCCTCTCTTTTTCCATTATACACCTGTATTCTTTTGTCAGGCACGATCTCAGACCAGTATGGTCTTTGCAGGAGAATCCGTTGACAGGGGAACTTTGTGTTGACCCTCTACCTCCACAACCAGCTTTTCCATGCTTTCCATTTATGGAGTGAAACGAGGTTTCAACCACCTCCCCCATTTTCATTAACTAATTTCATTGGGATCGGGATGAAACTTGACACCCATGAATGTTCCAGGAGACGTTCACAACTCCTTCAAGTCAATCTCGACGCCTTTTTACCACGTAGATCTTCCTCTGTGAAAATACGGGCGGCCTCAGCTTCTAGAGTGGCTCCTCTCCATTGTTTCATGTGACCTCGGGTCATGACCTGGGTCTTCTTTTGTGACATTTTGGGACTTCACATTTTGGGAATCTTCACTCCACTTTATTCCAAATATCCCTATGCTCAAACTTGCAAAATTACCCATTCAGATCGACGGTAAGACTTGATTTGAATTTGACGGCCACGATCGTCTCCCAAAATAACCTTAGTCGCCAGCCACCCAATAGGCACATGCCCTTGTTTATAGCCCCAATTTCCATATGAATTTGGGCTGTGACCATGGGTCCAATTCCTAGGCACTTCGCGATTTCACGTTTCACGACTTCGCGTTTCGTGAATCTACGTTGTGCTCCATGCTAAAACCTCTGAGTCACGAAATCACGAATTCTCGGATCAGGTGCCATGTGCCCCTTTGAATCAAATGGCCTAGATGAATATCGACATTTTGAGACTTCGGGTCTTCTGTGCATCCCTCACTTCATCTTTCCCGAAATGGCCTTCTCCATGATTCAGATCTAGTGCTGCGTGTCCTGCTGGATCGAATGACTCCTGCTGATTTCAGATTTCGGGGGTTCGTATCCTTTACAAATAAATTGAACAACACTCTGAACTCCTGATTCCCATGATTATTACTCGTTGTTGATCTCTGAACTTGCTCGCTCGCTTGATCTGAATCCATATCAGATCGCTCTAAGTGTTGCGCTTTGTGCTTATGACTGCGACCTCTGTAAACAAAAATTTGGATGACTGAATGGGGTCTTGGGAAAGCCAAAGGATCAATGACAGAGCAAAAGAGGGAAGTGATCAACCTTAGAGAAAACAACAAAGCAGAGGGCCGAGAATTCTCAGACAAGACAACAGGAAAAATAGGTCGCTCCAATAGATGAAGGAAAACATAAGAAAAACCTACAAGCCGAAAGGGGAAAACTCAAGATTGGGTTTGTGAAAAGGAGAGAGACGGGGCAACACTACAGAATTAAGTAGAAACCACAAACCCACAAGACTCTGAAAATTTTATGTGATAACATTAGGCTCCACAGGGGATGGCATGCTCCCTGCGAGCTTCCAATAAAAGTAGTTCCAGTGCCTTAGTATTGGGTTATGGAGTCTAGCTATTTAAAAAATAAATAAACATAAAAACAGGAGCATTGTTTACAATGTTGGGACGCCGACTGCGGATTTAAACAAAAAACCTTTTTAGAAAGTGCCCATTAACAGGGCCACCAAAAATTTCATCACCCTCCAAATTCTGCAACCTGTAAGTATAATTAGGAAATATATCAGAGATTTTGAAAGGGGTTGATCCACAAGGCACAAAATTTACCATGCTTGCCTTTTTCCTGCTTGGGTGCATCCCATTTTAGCACTAGATCCCCCATCTAGAAATATTCCTTTCTTACTTTCCTGTCAAAATTATGCTTGATCTTCTGTTGATGTTCATGTGCTTTGTCGAGTATTTTCTCCCTAGTTTGCTGCACTTCCACCAACTGCAGTATCCTCTTGACCATGTCATCGGGTTCTCCATGGTAGTCTTGGAATAACTTTGCCACTGGCAAGGCGATCTGAGAAGGAAAGATGGCCTCAACTCCATACACAAGATGAAAATGAGATATCCCAAGAGATCTTTTTGTTGTCACTATGTTAGCCCACAGAGAAAACTTGAGCTTTGAATACCATGCTTTCTTATTTTCCTCTAACAATATTTTGATGATATTTATAAGGCTCTTGTTAGAAGACTCTACCAGTCCATTCCCTTGGGGGTAGTAAGGAGTTGAGTGAATAAATGCAATCCCAAACTGCTCACAGAATTGAATCAATGGTTCGACCTTAAAGGATGCAACATTATTAGTGACAATTCTTTTCGGACAACCAAACCTTGCTATAATATCCTCAATAAAGCCAATGATTACCTTGTGAGAAGTGATCCTTGTGGGGATAGCTTCTATCCACTTGGTAAAGTAATCTGTGGCAGTCAAGATCCACCTGTGCTAACCACTAGAAGCCGGACGAATTTCCCCGCTAAAATCTAGGCCCCACTATTGAAAAGGTCCTAAAGCCACCACATGTTTCAAAGGCAAGGACTTGAGTTGTTGTTTTCCTAAGAATTCCTGACACTTGACACAAGCCCTGATTTTAGCACAAACATCAATGAATAGTCTAGGCCAGAAATAGTCGGCTTTGAGAATCTTGTAGGCTTTGGTTTTCCAGAAGTAATGTCCCCCACACAAGCTATCATGAAATTCAAACATGATTTTTTGGGCTTCCCGCGGGTCTAAACATCTCAATAACACCCCTAGAGGATATTTCCAATATAAAACTTGATCAATGAGGCAATATTTAATTGATCTGAGCTATAAATCTCTTACTTTTCTTTTTTCCATGCCATCAGGAGGCTGCAAATTCTATAGAAAGAAAATGATGTCCCTGTACCAAGTGCATTCTGCCAATGGAGGGTAGGCTTGGGAGCTCGTATCCGACAATTCACCCTGTTGATTTTCTGAGCAAGCGTTGATGAAATTTACCCCCAAGGATTTGCAATTATATTCAACCAACAACCTATCTAAACCTTGGACTTTAACCAATTCGGTGGGTCTTATCTCCAAGTCAAATTCAATGATTTTGGAAATCCATTTTCTCCTTCTCCCGTCCATATCGGGCTGAATGAGGATCTCCTTCACAGAAGCTGCAGGGACATATGAAATGACCTTTGAATACAAAAAATAGACCCTCAAGGATTTGAGAGCCTTAACCAGGGAATATTCTTGTTTTTCCATGATGTCATATTTCAGCTCTGCATCTCTCAATGCCCTGCTGAAAAAGGCAATGGGCCGCTCGAACCCTTCGTCATTCTTTTGCAACAAAACGACTGCCACGGTGTCGAATGAAGCAAAGGATAAAATAATAAAATATTTGGAATAATTAGGACTGATGAGCATAGGTGCTTCGGTCACGACCTTCTTTATTTTATCAAAGGAACTACGAGATTCAACGGTCCATTTGATTTCGTTCCCTTTCCTCAACATGACTATAATGTCCTTCACCAGTTCAACAAAATTAGAAATAAACCTTCTCAGGAAATTCATCTTTCCCAAGAAATATTGAACTTATTTTTTGTATCTAGGGAGCGCAAAGGTTTGGATGGATTCCACCCTACTAAGATCAATGTTTACTCCCTCAGTTGATACTATGTGCCCCAGTAATTTTCCCTCTTTCATAGCAAATAATGACTTCTTGGGATTCAGGGAGAGACAATTTTTTTTGCATTTTTGGAATACCTTTCTCAAATGATGACAATGTTCTTTATGAGTCTTGGAGAAAACTGTAATGTCATCCAGATAAATGACTACAAATTTATCCTTTTCCCCGATAAAGGCGATGTCCATATCACGTTGGAAAGTTGCTCCTACATTCATCAATCCAAAAGGAATCTCGGCATACATGAATGTACCCCATGGAGTGGTGAATGTTGTCTTCTCTCTATCCTCAGGTAAGACATAAATCTGATTGTAGCCAGAAAATTTGTCAATCATGGACATCCTAGATGCACCTGTCACCCTCTGCAATATGTGCTCCATTTTCGACAATGGGTAATTATCTTTCTTGGAGCTTCTGTTTAGGTTCCTGAAATGAACACAAAGTCCGATTTATCCATTATTATTTCTCAATGGGACCAAGTTGGCCACCCATTCAAAATACCTCAAAGGAACGATAATCTAGGCATCCAAAAGCTTCTTTACCTCTTTCTCCATGATAGGCAGTAGCATAGGGTTGATCTGTCTCAGTTTCTGCCTAAATGACTTGGCCTCTGCCTTTAGTGGGATCTTATGCTCAATGATACTTGTGTCGTATGTTCCGAGATCTTCATAAGTCCAGGAAAACACATCAGCAAACTCCTTTAATAGCTCAACATATTCAACCCTTTGTTCTCCTGACAGGCTGCTTGACAATTTGACAAATTTTGGGTCCTTCTCTATACCAATATTACACTCGGATACATCAAGATCATGAGTTGAGACTTTAAAATTTACTTCCACATCGTTCCCATCGAACAATGTTTCTAAAGGAACTAGTCCCTTTGGAATGTGTTTACTAAGCAACTGAACAATATGGTGATTATCAATTTTATTTAAAAATACGTCAGCATGAGGGCTACTTTCAGAATCATGATCCTGATCAATGTGTAATGCAGAGAACTCATCAACAGACTCAAGAAATTTTCTGATCTCAAGATCATCCTCAAACACCTTCCAATGCTTGATATTTTCAGGTACAGAGGGCCTATATTTCACCTCAACATCATACCTAAGTTTAGGAGGCAGTGGGACTTTGAAATGGCTCGCTGAGACATCCAAAGAATCAACCCTGGTATTCTCCTCTCTTGGAATAAATGAAATTTTGAAAGCTAAGAAGAAATTGTCTATTAGGTACCACACCTCATTTCTATAGGCCCTTAACCTCGGGTTCTTAGCTTGATAAATATTTTTGACTTGATGAACAATTAGTTCTGCATCCCCAAATAATGCTAGCTCTTCAATTCCCATGTATTTTGCAGCCCTTAAACCCAAAACAAGAGCCTCATACTCTGCCACATTGTTGGTAGTTTCGAATTCTAGTTTGTAGGACAAAGGTATATATTCTTGACAAGGGGAAACAAGGACCACTCCAGCACCAACACCTTCCTTAGAAGAGGCTCCAGCAAAGAACATCTTCCAAACATATGTAGTTGGGGAAGGGATTTCACAAAAAGTTATGGGTTGCTTTCTGATTCCAAGAGGAGTTTCAGGAGCATCAATGAGCTGCAATATGTTGGATCCCAGAGCTGCAATATGTTGGATCCCAAATCAGTGTCAAAATAAAAAATAGGATGGTTGGTGGGGTTTTCTTCATCACTGATGATGTACGCAAGCTACGCTTCCCTATAAAGTCTCCTTTGTCACCCCCGAACACATAAATGGTGGCGTATGAAAGGTCCATCCGCAAGGTTCCCCCTAGTCTCTTTATCCAAGATATAAACAGGAGCATCTTGAACTTAGGGGGAACATCAACCACTACGATATCCATGACTACGCTCTTCATTGGCAGCTGGAACAGAGACATGGCCAGGTCTTTGATAACCCAAAGGCACTTCACCTTCCCGGAGTCGAAAGAATACAGGTCGTGGTAGGTTTTGGTAACTTCCAACCCAAGTTCTTCCATGACAATCTTAGGCATAAGATTGTGAGATGCCCCTGAATCCATCAAGCAGTTATGCAACAACTCATCATGGATGTTCAATGAAGTGTAGAAGGGAGGGGATGAATCATCTCTATCTTCTACCAAAGGTCCTAATATGACAACAATTTTTTCATCTTGCAAATTGACTGAGTCCGTGGAATGAGACGTAGGTTCAGACTGCAATAGTTTAAAGAGGCTCCTTTTGAAATCTTCATGCTTGACCAGTTCAGAAAGGGGTACAGGGATTCCAAGCTTTTGAATTTCATGGTCAAAATTGAAAAAGGGAGGGGGCTTCAAAATTTCCTTCACTTTCGGGACGAGACCTTTGACCACTGGTGGGGGTTTTTGTACCTCCTTTTATTTTCTTCTATCTTCCACATATTTAGCAGGCTTCTCTTCTCTAGTAGGATGATCAAAAACATCATGATTTCCTTCTTTCTTCTTGGACCTGAGGCTATATCTGTTTTGGTTGCTGCTGGTCTTTTCCCCTTTTCTCAGCTCATTTAATTGACTATCCATGAGAGACTCTTCATATGCAGCTTGGGTTAAATGAGGAAATGAGGGGGTGTCCCCAAGACAATGAATTTTAGGGTCAAGCTCTTCTTCCTCTCTTTCTTTGTCAGTAACAAGGTTATTTTGGAGAGGAGCTTGAATTTTCTAATCATCCCTATCTCTGTTTCTTTGATCTCTTTGGATGATTTGAGGGGCATTAGTTGGTCTTTTGAAAATACCCCTATTCTTAGTATCTTGGGAATTCCTATAGCCCTGCTTTCCTTCTAATTCGATCTTTTCCATTCTATCAGAAAGTGATTTTAGTAGCTTGGTCACTTCATTCGTTTGAGAGGGGGTAGCATAGGAACTAGAATTCAGAGGTTCAGACCTACCTTTTCCTCTGTCTCTATCAGATTTACCCTTAATTTTTTCGGCTGCCAATATATTGGATTCTATTTCAAGGGTTGCATCTTCCATATGAGCCAAGGAGGTAGCTCTTCTTTCTCTCAATAAAAGGAAAAAATCAGGGTTGAAAGCACTAGCATAAGTCATATTGGCGAAGGTTTCCGTAGGCTTAACTTTAGCGAGAATATTTTTATACATCTTATTAAATCTCTTCGAGAAGTCTGAAATAGATTCCCCCTCTTCCTCTTAAGCGCCTTGAATTCTGTAATATAATAAAGGAGATCTTTTTTAGTCCCCCAATGTCTTAAGAATGAATAATCCAGAGCAACAATCCCATCAACACATCCAGGAGGAAAGTACTTAAACCAATCCTTGGCATCACCATCAAGGCTCTGTACAAAAACTCTCATCCACACATCTTCATTTTCGATGGCCTGAATCTCTGCAAATATATAAAGGGATGAAAGGTGTTCTTATGCAGTCACGTCTCCCTCCCCTATGAACTGGGGCATGTACTTAAGGTAGTCTGTGGTTGGGAGAGAATTCATAGTCTGAGTTAAAACTAGAGGAGCGTATCTAGCAACCAATATCTCAACCATCATGTTCCTAGGAGGATTAGCACCCACCATTTGGACGTGAATTGAAGGAAAACCAGAAGGAGATGGAGTTCAGACATGGGAGATTGGAGGTGTGCTTCTGGGAACAAAGGGAAACAACTGAGGATCTGGAGAAAAGGCCTTGGGGCTTAAGGGAACAGAGGTTTCCCTCTCTGTAAAAGAAAACAATTTAACAAAAGGAGGAGTGGTGAAACTGGGAGAGAGGTAATCAACAGGAAAAATCCCAAAATTTAAACTTATAGAAGCTCCAACAGATGGTGTAATAGGAAAATGAGAAGCAACTACTGGAGTTGCTATAGGAGAATAATGAAACTTACCAGAATCACCTGATTCAGTAGTAGAAGTACCCTCCTGAAGGGTCTTTTGTCTTCTGATAATTTTCTCTAGATCAGCTTCAGGTGTCACTAAAGGAAGTTGTGGATTAGACCTCGCGTGTCTGCCTCTGGAAGCCACATATGAAACCGTGGAGTTGTACCAGTGGAATCGCCAGGTGCACAGTTGCAATATTCAATGTTCTTAGTTCTGATGCACCTTTAGAATTAGTAATCTTTGTCATTCAATCCCAGGGAAAATCTTTAATTCGTCCTCAACAACAGCGCTATAAATGTTAGCACCAAAAATCACCTCTAGATTGTGGCAGAGGTAAGCCCAGTACCCATCAGTTTATATGTCACGGTTAATGGATTTAAAGAGGTAAAATGGGGCAAACTCGAGAGAATATCATTTAAACTTAGAAAACTAGTGAGGTCTCGATCAAATGAGGTATCAATCAACTTCAACCAATAAGTTGTAGTAAGGGTGAGTAGGAGGAAGAAATTGAGAATAAGATGTAAAGGTTTGCTCTGGGCATTAGGTCTTCCAGCAACCTAAGGAGTAAAAACTCTGAAAACAAGATCCTCTTGAATTCGAAGTTTCAGGAAACTAAAAATGCTATAAATGCACTGCAATCAAACATTCATTACAACACAGTCACCACAATCCATGTGAGTCATTCGATCATGAACATTCAGTATAAGACACAAGTAAGATGGAAATAGAATATGACTTTTATTAAATAAGAAGTCTCATATCAAGTTACATAACCAAAGAACCATAGCCTCATTAAAACATTACAATACGGGAGCTTAGCTCAACCATCGACCTTAAAAAATATCAAAACTGAGTATTTATACTCAGAACAACTTGCCACCACTAGGAGTGTGACTTGGCTATTGCAATCAAAGCTTTGCGTATGCCTCTCTTCTGCCAGTCTACACCTGCATTCTTCTGTCAGACACAATCTCAGACTAGTATGGGCTTTGCAGGAGGATTCGTTGACATAGGAACTTTGTGCTGACACTCTGACTCCACGACCAACTTTTCCATGCTTTCCATTTATGGAGTGAAATGAGGTTTCAACCACCTCCCCCATTTTCATTAACTACTTTCATCAGGATCGGGATGAAACCTAACACCCATGAATGTTCCAGGAGATGTTCACGACTCCTTCAAGTCAATCTCGACGCCTTTTTACCACGTAGATATTCCTTTGTGAAAATAGGGGCACCCTCGACTTTTGCAGTGGCTCCTCTCCATCATTTCATGTGACCTCGAGTCATGACCTGGGGCTTATTTCGTGACATTTCAGGACTTCGCATTTTGGGAATATTCACTCCACTTGTTTCCAAATATCCCAAAGCTTGAATTTGCGAAATGGCCCATTCAGATCGACGGTCAGACTTGCTTTGAATTTGACGGCCATGATCGTCTCCCCAAATAACCTTATTCGTCAATCGCTTAATAGGTGCATGCATTTATTTATAGCCTCTCTTTCCATATGACTGTGGGCTGTGACCATGGGTCCAATTCCCAAGCAATTCACGATTTCTCGTTTCATGAATCTACACTGTGCTCCATGCTAAAACCTATGAGTCATGAAATCACGATTTCTCGGATCAGGTTCCATGCGCCCCTTTGAATTAGACGGTGTAGATGAATATCAAAATTTCGAGACTTCGGGTCTTCTACGCATCCCTCACTTCATTTTTCTCGAAATGACCTTCTCCACGATTCAGTTCTGGTGCCACGTGTCCTGCTGGATCAGACGACTCCTGCTGATTTCGGATTTCGGGGGTTTAGATCCTTTACAAATAAATTCAACAACACTTCGAACTCCTGATTCTCGCAATTATTAATCACTACTGATATCTGAACTTGCTCGCTCGCTTGATCCAAATCCATATCAGACTGCTCTAAGTGTTGCACTTTGTTCTTATGGTTGCGACCTCTGTAAACAACACTTTGGACTAATGGTTGAGGGATTGGGAAAGCCAAAGGATCAATGACAGATGAAAAGAGGGAAGTGATCAAACTTAGAGAAATCAACAAAGCAGAGGGTCGAGACTTATCAGGCAAGACAACAGGAAAAATAGGTCGCTCCAACAGATGAAGGAAAACAAAAGAAAAAACTACAATCCAAAAGGGGAAAACTCAAGATTGGGTTTGCGAAAAGGCGAGAGATAGGGAAAAACTATAGACTTAGGTAGAAACCACAAACCCACAAGACTCTGACAAGATCCAAGTTGGGTTTACCAGTCAACTAATAGTCAGCCTTCATTCGGTCTCTAGTCGGTCGTCTCATGCTCACACTTCAACCTCTTTTCAATTGACTTGTCGTCGATATCTTCAACTTCTACTTTACCCATTTGACTCCCTCGACCTTCAACTTGTTTTTGATCCACATAAACTTTGACCTACTGTTGATCCACATTGACCTTGGATTGTCAGTTGATTCACCTCAACTAGAATTTCACTACAAATAATATAACAACCCAACAAAGGGGGGAAAATACTTCAGTAATATTGATTTGAAATCCAGCTACCACCAAGTAATAGAGCATATCGATGTATGGAAGAATACCTTCAAGTCCAAATAAATTATTTTCAAATGGTCGGTCATTCCTTTTGGCTTGAAAAATGCCCCAATGAATTTCATGAGGATGATGGACAATATCTTGTGGCCTTTCACCAATTATTTTTTGGTGGTGTATTTGGATGAGATCCTCATCTTCAACAAGAGTTGAGCAAAACACTTGCAGCATATTCAACAGGTTTTTCACACTTTGCGACAACACAAGTTATATGAAAATTTGGAAAAATGTTCATTTGGCATGAACAGGGTCCACTTCCTAGGATACATTGTTGATGCATGGGGTGAATGTTGATCCAGCCAAGATCCAAGTCATTCGTGACTGTCCAACCTTGACCATACTCACTAAGATTTGGAGCTTCTTAGGCCTTCCCAATTTCTATGGTAGGTTCGTGTTGGGATTCTCCCACATTGCATGGGCCCTTAGCCAAGTGACCAGGGATGGCGTCAAGGAAAAATTTGTGTAGGGCCAGTCGCAATAGAAAGAGTTTGATTATTTGAAGAACGATTTTTCTCAACCCCAGTTCTCTCATTACCCGACCTGCAACAACCCTTCGATATTGAGATAGATGCTTCAGACTACGTCGTGGGCGCAGTTCTCACTCAACATGGAAATCCTTTGGCCTATCATAGTGATACACTATTATATAACGTATGTAAGTACCCCACTCATGAAAAAGAAATGTACTCCATTATACAAGCCTGTAGCCAGTGGAGGAATTACATTGTCGGGAAGGAGACAATCATCCACATTGATCATAAGCCTCTGCAGTTCATGCAGACACAAGGAAAATTGCATAATGACTTCGATCAGAAGTGTTCCACATACTTGCAACAATTCCATATCAACATCAAGTATAAGACAAGAAGCACCAACTATGTTGTTGACTACCTTAGTTGGCCTCCAGTTGCAAAACTTACCATGGTGATACACTCCTGCGAACATGAGACCTACAGATGGCCCCAACTCTACGAGAGAGATCCTGACTTTGCAACTACTACTTGGCACAAACAAAGTTGTCACTAATTTCCATCTTCAGGACAGGTTGTTGTGCCATATGGGCCATCTCTACATCCCATCAAGTGAGCAATCGAAGATGACTTGGGAAGCTCACTACAGTCGGGTGGCAGGACACTTCAGTGTAGAAAAGACAATGGGAGTGTTGCAACAACATTTCTATTGATTGAAACTTTGACAAGATGTCATCAAGTATATCAGGTCCTGCACGATCTGTGCCATTGCCAAACTGACCATTAAGGAACAAGGCATGTACACCCCTCTTCCTACTCCCAACAGGATCTGGGCATCCATCTCGATGGACTACATGCTAGGCCTTCCTTCAACCAAGATGGGAAATGACTATGTTTTCATGGTTTTTGATTGATTTTCCAAGATGGTGATTCTGGTCGCCTACAAGAAGAGCATCACAACAGAGGCCATTGCCAAGATCTTCTTCGAAAATATGTGGGTACATTTTGGGATACCACATACCATCGTCTCATATCGGGATAGCCAGTTCCTCAGCACATTCTGGTCGAGCCTTTGGTCAGAGTTGGACACTAAGATCACCAAATCCACAACCTTCTACCCCCAAACAAATGGCCAAACCGAGGTCATCAACAAGATGATCATGCATATCTTATGCATGTACAATTCCAAGCATCCATGCACATGGGACGAGAGTCTTCCCTATGTTCAACACAGTTACAACAGATCCATGCATATCTTAACTGACCACATCCCCTTTCAGGTGGGGTTGGGATTTCAACCATTGGGTCCCATGGATGTTGCACTACCCCTTGCGTCCACACAGGAAGAATCGTCCCATGCTCAAACCGAAGCCGATAAAGCCACCCGGTTCATTGAACGGATATATCACATCCACCAACAAGTTCAAGATATTTTGTAGAAGTCCAATGCCAAGTACAAGCAACACCATGATCAACACTGGGTGCCCCACAAGTTTCAGTTAGGCGATAAAGTTTGGTTGTATTTGTAGAAAGAACGCCTTACATGACCCCATCAGAAGCTTCGTCCACTCCACTATGGACCTTACACCATCACCAAGGTTGTGGGTGATAATTCTTTTGAGATCAACATTCCCCACTTCCTTGGCTTGCACCCAGTGTTTAATGTGGACCTCGTTCGACCATGATTTCCACCATTATTGGCACCTCAGAGACAACAAAACAGTTGACACCGACAGATCTCAAATGTGATTGCGTGGAAAAGGAATCCACTGATTATATCATGGACACATAGGTCAAGGGTAATCGCCAACAAAAGTTTCATCTTTATCGTGTTGTCAAAGTAATGCAACTCCTGCACCAAGGAAAGTGGCTCATCCAGGGCCAAATCCAACATAAATTTCCTCATCCGATGGAAGAACTCAACACAATGGAGACCATTGCTTCCTAATGGGGGAGGATTGATCTAGATGGATATCGATGTCCACCCACCTCTTCCAACTGGCTCACATACAGTTTTCATCTTGACAGTTGTTTCTAGATTTTCGGGTCCTAAACTTCTAAGGTCGTTTTGAGGCCCTAAATATCATTTTTTGGGCTTGCCACTGTCACATTGTAAATAAAGTTAGAGTGTGATGGAAAAATGTGTGTTCCTTGGATAGACCTTTCCAACGAGCTATAATTCACCTAAATTGAAGATCGTATGATAAAGTTATGACCTCGGGAAGTTGATGTACCAACTTACCCCACCGGGGCCCACATGACTTTTGGAAATTCATCTCCTAGGGTTAGGTTTTTTGATGTCTAGGGTTTTCCGATTTCTTCTTGATGCTAAAAAGGCATGGAGGCATCATTTTATTGTTCTCAGACAAATTTTGTAGCTTCCACATATGTTCTTAGAGATTAGATACCACCATTCGTGCAAGCTTGTTTCATTCTGCATTTTACAATTTCAACATATTTCTTTATTGAATACAATTTAAGTTTCAATGTATCTATGTTATTGTTCTCTGTATTTCTGTATTAATGTTATAGATATGTGTTTCATTTTGTTCTGCTTATAAATCCATATCACTATAAGAAGGAAATAGTCCAAGGCCCCAGCCAACGTGGACACTTGAGCAATATATTAATGGGAAATAAAAAAATTGTAAATAAGAGTTTCTCACAATTGATCTTAAGCTAATGACCCTCCATGTTATTTAAATATAGATCCTGGATCGATCGAGTGTTAATACATAAATCAATATTCATTAGTATCGACGAGAATATGAGTCATTAGATCACTTTATGTCTAGAACATATTGTGACCTTTGTATTACATAACTACAAATGCATGCTAAAGAAACACACTTTTACCTAAAACCACATTAGACCAAGTTGATATTAACTAACTCCCAAGTGTCTAAATATTCTAACATATTATGTGCTTAAGGCCAATATTGTCCTCTTAAACTCTATGTGTCTTCGATCTTCCAACTACAAGAAGCTAATCCAACTCATCGCATTATGCTTATGCCTTGTTTACCATATTTTTGGAAAATCAAACATATTATATATATCACAAAACATAAAAAAAAAAAACATACATTAATCGTCCCAAAATTTTAAGAACATTAGTGCCTTGCAAATTTCCTTGAAACTATTCAAAATGCCCATAATATGATGTTGGACACAATGTTTGGATAACATAAAAGAGTTTTCCAATTACATAGATAATAATAATCTATTTTAAGTTTATTATTCATAATGCCCCTAATATGATGTTGGACACAATGTTTGGACAACATGAAAGAGTTTTCCAATTGCATAGATAATAATAATACTATATTTTTGAGGTCATGGCCAAGCCAAACACCAAATTGGTGTTTGAGACCCCCTTGTTTGTGGGACAAGGGACCCCCTCCACGCAACGATTTGACTACTAAAGTCTACATAAGTGTACATACCCTACCTCCCTCTGGATTTGAACATATGACCTCTTACAATGAAACACATGTTCTTAACCATTAGATCCACTCAAATTATACTTAAATGATTATATAAACAAAAAAACACAACCATTACATTATCACAAACAAATAAACTTATTTGTCTATTAATAATAACAATGCAGAAATATATAAAAAGAAATACTAACTATATATATGCATTTACTTATATTAACATTGTACCCATATAGACACTCATTAATAATGGGAATATGAAAGAGAGGGAAAAACCCACTTCAAGTATGTCTCTTAATGTCTTCAGGATTTACATATACAATATGAACACATTAATTATCTATCAACAAATAGCCACCAATTCCAACTGTATGCTTGCCAACTAAGATAGTTTACATTAACTTAATATCAATTATTGGTGACCAACTCTAACAAAAATAACAACTAGCTCATGACCAAAAACAATAAAATTCAATCATAGTGATAAAAAGTATCAATAACATTGTCAACACTGGCAGCCTAATCTCCTCAACGCATCTTTTTGTTGTCAATACTGACAGCCTAATCTTCTCAACACATCCTTGTCCTTATACAAATTAGAAATGGAGATGGAAGACATGATTACAAAAAACACTTAATTGTATTATCTCATAACACATCAAGATACAACACGTATATATACTTGGAGTAAGATCCAACTAGCTCCACACATGGAGATGTAGGTTGAGAGAATATCTCAACAGTCTCCTACACATCCTCAAACTAATCCCCAAAATTTAGTATGCAACAATAATTAAGCATTATCTCTAACACCCCCCTTTAATGCTGACATTCAAAAAACCTTACAATAATGAAATCACACGTTACAACACGTAAAGAGTTACACCACTTTAACTTTGTCGCATGGTCTTCATCAACGCCTATACTCACTCCGATGCCTCTGGACTGCACTCTTTCTCTTCTTCATCTTCGATCTTACCATTCAACTCATTTAAAATATAAATGCTTCTGACCATCTTTGATGAACTTTGCAGAATTGACGCTTCTCGATCTCCCAAAGGACAATCTTGATACTGAAGTACTCTATGGAACTACTACCATCTGTGCATACATGGCCCTCCACGCTATTCATCAGTTATCTAGGATAACATTCCGTATACAGAATATCTTCAACATCCAATTATACAATTTGACAATTTATACACTCACAAACTCACAAGATAACCTGTAATTGTTGATGTTGAAGCCCGAAGTACAACAAGATCCACGAGCTTTTCACAGACTTGTAGACATACTAAAATTAGTGATGTATTCTCTTGGCACTGAAAAACGTAGAGAACCACTAATTTAAATTATGTTACTCTATTCAATTCATTACTTCTTCGTAGTGTAATTTTACAAACCCAAATATAACAATAATACATAATTTAAAAATTCATTTTAAAACACATAAAACCACACAATAAATATGCAATCTATGGAATCCAGTAGCCATTAGCATATACAGAGACCCTGAGGACTGTCTACTTGCGTGCCTTGCGATGAAATCAATCCTTCTGCATTTATGACATCGATGAATTCAAGGACAGGTTCAAGTGAACGAAAATATGTAGCTAGTGGCACGCAACGATTGGATATGGTGACAACGGTGGATCCCCTAAAATAGATACAAGACCAAATTTAACATCGAAGGGGCTCAAATAATCGATCCACACAAGCTTTGCTACATCCAATCCATGCATATTATCAATTCTGTCGAGGATATCCATGAGGTCGGCATCCCGTGTGAGCAACACCGCATTAGGTTTCTTGGCCAACTTGACAACTATTTAAGAAAGCTAAACTTTGATCTTTTATTTATAAAGAGTAAATTTAAATGTAGCAAGTGAGTTAATATATATATTTTTCAATAAGGGAAAGTTCCATTTACTATTTTTTTTAATGAGTTAAATTTTTAAAAACTAAATTTTTATAATTAATTTTTATAAAAAATTATGATTTTCTCATAAAATTCTTATTAAATTAAATTTTTTTTTTTTTATTTCTTTACCTTATTTATTAAAAACTTATATATATAAATAAATAGTTTATCTATTTTTTAACTTATTCCCTAAATTTGCTTTCACATACATACACATTATATATGACAAATATGGACAACAATTAAATATTTGATTCATATGACAAATATGTACAACAATTAAATATTTATCATTTTGGATTCATATATATATATATATATATATATATATATATATATATTTGCATTTAATGTTGAATTTTAATATACCGTTATCTAAAATTCGTAATTGTTCATGCACTTTTTGTTATGCTAATTAATGGAAGAGATAATTAAGTCGTATAAAATAAAAAATTTAAGTGGTGCCACTTTTATAATATGTGTTTGGTTTTTAAGATTGTGTATTCAAAATTGAAGGGGTAAAATGTGTACTAAGGAATTAAATTTTTGTATGGAGAGTGTTTTTTATTTCATAAACAAATAAGTTTTGTATATTGATTTGATGTTTAGTTAGACAATTATTTTAAAATAAGAAGATGATAATGACGACGATAATAATAATTATTATTAGACTTTTTTAAATGAGTTAATTATATTTTAAGTGTCTTACAGATTCGACGATAATGGAATCTTATGAGTGTTGGCATTCAAAGTTTTGGGTTAATTTCACATGCATGCACAAACAAAGTGAGTTAATCATATATTAAGTGTCTTACAGATTCGATGATAATGGAATCTTATGAGTGTTGGCATCCAAAGTTTTGGGTTAATTTCACTTGTGTGCACAAACGAAGTTGTTTGCGCCCATTCTAGTTTTACGTGTTCCCAAGCTAATGTGCATAGAATGACAAGAAGTGCATGCCAAACCAAGTTTTGATATTGTGCACCAAGTTCAAGGTCTATCAAAGGCACACCAATCCAAGTTTTGATGTGCACGAGAAATCAAGAAGGCGCATGCCCGAATCAAGAAAGGAATCATTGGGAAATCTTCTTGAATGATTACTGTCAGCAACACAAAGGAACTTGGAGCTGACAACACATGAGCTGGAAAGGCAGTTAAGATTGCTCCGATTCTAGAAAGGATACTTGGTATGCAGGCAAGAAACAAAAGCGTATGAGACTCTTAGTCAATAGATCAAGTGGAGCAAAGCTAAAATAGATAGAGCTCCCAAGCATAAAAAACTTTAAATGAAGCGATAAAGTTAGACACTCACTTAGAGGATTCCCTGAGTGTTGTTTGTGATATTGTTGAGCCCGCTCCGAGCCTCTGTAGTATTGTAATTTTGTAATGCTTCTAATTATAAGTCTGAATCTTATATATGTCTAAAGTCTGAAAGGATGCGCAGAGCACGGTGTATTGTAAATATGGAGAATTATCTAAAGAGGACACGAGACTTTGTTGTTGTCAATATATTTTTCTCAATGTATGCATGTGTTTAATGAAATGGAAGGAGTAGTAAAGTTGCAACGATTCTGATCTATCTTGTGTCACGCATGTGTTATTTGGATATGTGTGTGTATTGTTTTACATATTGACAATAGTAAGTTGTCGTTAATGGGTGTGTAAATGTTATTTCGAATGGATACCTACATATTTAGTCCTTCATCCACGTCACAAGACTAGATGGTCTCTGTGATCCTCATTGCATCTCGGGTGATACCTTCTTTGGTCTTGGTTGAATATTGATATGCTGATGCTTTTGGGTTTTTGTTGGTCAAATCTAGATGAACCCTGCGTCTAAATTCCCTAGTGTTAAGGAGGAAGTGTGCAAGCATGAAAAGACCCAATAGATGGTTTTGTTGACCAACACATGAAATTTTTGTACTGCAGGATGAAGGCCAAAGATGAGGTGGTATCCATCTCAAGAGGAAATTCAAGACTTGTTAACTACAAAGGAGCATGAGTTTTCCCTACGAGAAACTTAGAGTCTGAGAGTGAATGTGAAGAGATGGAAAGATAAGTATCTTTACACTGATGTGCATGAGACGTTCTTTGTTTGTTGTATGAATGGATGAACAGGAAAATTTCCACCAATTTTTCCTTGTGGCCTCTAGAACCAGTGGTTTGGGATCAATCCACACTTGATAGGATGAAGACATTGGACAATAAATGGACTCGAGCCATTGATTTGTGGTTCTCTCGAGTAGAGGAGGGATATATCATTGATATGGAGTATATTGTTTCTTTTAGTGAGGTTAAAATAAAATTCGCAGAAGGTTCGAGAAAACGAATGCTGGAAGAAACCCCACTCTGGATCAAGATGTTGTTCACGGAGGAAGTTCTAATGCATATGGAGCCCGATAAGATGGATGAGTAAACTCCCCTAGTGCTAGGGGAGGGGGTGAAAAGACGAGGGGGAAATGAGAGAGAATATGGATCCGTTGAGGAGGATCCAAAATTTGTTGAAATGAGGTGAGGAATGGTGTTGGTTATCATTCCCTTTTACCTATTTACCATTACAG